>VXAZ01004979.1:0-117812 GCA_013399875.1 Gymnorhina tibicen
TGAGCACGGTAGATGCATTTGTGCGCCTTAAGACAAGAAGATGCATCTGCTGTACTTGAGGAAAAGCCTTAGGGACGTCTTTTCCCGCTATGTTGCCTTCAAAACCCCTCCTGGCGCTTCCTAAGCCGGTTACCCTGCTCACGCTCCCTCTCCCGGTCACGTTCCACAACTTACCTGTTGGAAGGCTCGATTTCAGATGTCATCTTTGACACGGGGTGGGTCCCTTTTGTGACATGATGAACACACTGAAAAAATTTGAAGTTTCATGCTTGATACAATCCAGAAATTAGGATGCTCCTAAAAAACCACAAAAAACAGAATTAGAACACCTTACCAGCCCTAAACACTCAACCCAAAATCATTAGCTCAAATACTCCCTGTGTTCAATCCTATCTTCTTCATCGTGTCTCTAAAGCCTGTGTTGCTTTAGAGGCCAAAAGCATCTGCTGGGGAGGAGAAGAAGGAAAAAAAAAAAAAAGCTGAGATAAGCTGAAACATCCCCTTCATTGAAATGAAAGGAGAGCTGCTATCCCAGTGAATCCCAGAGAGGGAATGAACCTCTGTGGCAAAGGCTGGAGTTAATATACCCCCGGCAGGGCACGCCTCTCGTTCCCACAGTGCCCAGGGGCAAAGGCAGGTGGTAATTACCACAAGGTATAAAAACTCTCAAAAGAGCTGCAGCTGCTTGGCTCCTCTGACTTAAATTCGAGGTGAGTAAAGGGCTGGGTAGAGAAATAAGCTTTTCAGTGAAACGATGAGGCTTTCTTTTTTGCTACAACTACATCGAGCGAAAGGGCAGAGACCAGGTAAGAAATAAAACTTCACATTTGGGCAGCATAGGTAGATAAGTGGGATAATCGGTTGTTAATTTGCATAATTTTTCCTTAGTGACTAGTAAGTAGTACTCCGCATATACCTAAGTAGGGTGGAGAAGAATAGTGATTATATGAACGGTGTAACTCTTATTGGGACCTCTAATTAGGGCTATATATGTTATAAAGAAAAATAATAAATCCCGGCGTTAAGGTCACGTACGCGCCAGGCTCGTTCCCGTACGAGATATTTGGTACCGGGGCGCGTTTCAGGGTAGAAGTGCCCTGAAATGCAGATTTAAAGTGCCCTTAAAATGCTAAAAAACGGAGAGCTTCCTTCAACTGAACCCCTTAAAATGAGGAAGCGGGGGGTGTTTACCTCCGCTGAAACTGATACAGTAGCAAATAAATGGCTTCTCGCTTTTAATTTAATCCCCTAAAATATTGGGAAAGGAGGGGGTTTCCTCGCTTTAAATATCACAAATGATGGAAAAAGGGGGATTTTCCCCTCGGTTCAAACGCTTAAAAAGGAAGGACAACTGGCCTTCCCCCTCAACTTAAACATTAGGATGATGAAAATGCAGGAGTTGCCCTTAATTCAAACCCATAAAATAGTACAATTGAGTTTTTTTCCTCTTCCATTTAAACTAGAAAATAATGGAAAATGGGTATTCCCTGTCAATTGATACCCCTAATAGTACAGAAGAGGCAGGGTTTCCTTCAAATGATACCATTAAAATCGCAGGGGAAGGGGATTCCCCCTCAGTTTGAACACAGACAATTACGGAAGTTTTTTCCCTCAGTTTAAACCCCTTTTCTCCTAATACCCCCTCTCTTTTCTGGGGGCACCGTGGAGGGACTAGGGGCTCCGGGGAGGGAGTGACGAGATGAAAGGGGAAAGCTGAAACTTTCCCCCTGGCACTCCACGCGCTGCCCCGTCCGCTCGGGTGCCCGGGTACATCCGGTTGCTCCCTAGCCCCTGCCGGGACGGCTCCAACCGTCGTCTCCGGAGGGACGCTCGGGATGCCTCCGTCGGCCCCTCCGGACTAGGAGCTCCCTGCGCAGCTGTGCCCGGGTAACCCTCTGAAAGCGGCCGGTCGCACCCGCAGCTGCCGCAGCTCGGAGCGGGGAGGGGATGAGGCGGGGAAAGGTCCCGCTGGTTGTTCCCACCCCTACGCGGGCCCTTGTCCGCCGCTGAAACGCCGGGATGCCGGGCTTTCCTTTCCGTGGAAAAGAACTGGCCTTCTCGTCCGGGTGCCCGTGGCCAAAATTGGGATTCTGCCTCCAAAATTCCCTATGTCCTCGGTTTGTAATTACCGAAGAAATTCCCCGTGGATTGCAGGCGATGACCGGTAATTTTTCTCCCGCAATCGTTACTGAATTGTGTTTCTGTCGCGGTGTTTGATGCATCCCTCGAGGGGTCGGGGGTTTGGCCGGGTCGTTTATGGCTAATCCTGACGGGCCCGCACCGAACCCGAGCACCCCCATCGCTGGTCCACCCTGAATTTCAGTGAAATATTGATATAGTTAATAAATACTCCCGTTGTCTGCTGCTCCGTCTTATCTTGTCCGTCCGGGGAGCAGATTTACTCCGTGCTTTGCTGCCGACCGCGGCTCTCCGGCCCGAATGCCGGTTCTCGCGGACACGATCTAAGCAGAAAATTTCTACATTAAACATTTATGTTTTATTAAACATTAAACAATTATGCATATTCAAACTTTTCCTTAAGCTAGTTTACATTTTCTAGGAACTGTTTAGCGTGGATCCTCCTCGGGTCCGCCTGTTCAGAGCACGCGTATTCCTTGGCTGTGGTTTTAGTCAGTTTTTGTTATCGCCTCCGGCTTGGGCTTCGGTCCGTGGTGTCTGCAGACGGTAGCTGCTGATAGTTGGCACGTCTAGCAGGGGTAGCAGGGGTCTTCATTATACGTTCACTGGGAGTTATCCAAACAAGCAGACAGTTCAATTACCACAAGCATACCTATATCAGCTATTTTACTACTATTAATAACAGAAGTAAAGGCATTAGCTGTTGTTACAAAAAAACCTATATCCTTATAGTAAAGCTACTTTGACATTATACATACAGCATCCTTTTAATAATTGCGAAAAGCCAATATTATAATACGTATTTATAACACCGCCCATATAAGAGATCTTAAAATTGGTATTTTGCAGTTTGATATTTTGAAATTCGGTCACGTTGATATTTTGGAAATTGACATTCTGGTATTTTGAAATGGAATTGTTTCGGTATTTCTGAACTTGCTGTTCGGCTATTTTGGAACAAGGGTTAGCATTAGGTTAAAATTCTGGTATTTTAAATCTGAGATTCTTCAAACCTGGTTTTCTTTGGTATTTTGAAATTTGGTTTTCTATTATTTTGAGACTAGGTTACTCTGGTACTTTGGAACGTGGTTTTTGTAGGCGTTCCGTAGCGTCACCACGGTCTCCGGGGTTCCGCGAGGTTCCGCGGCGGCACGAAGGGTCTCCCGGGTGCCACGGGGTCGCCTCTCCCCTCGCGCTCGGAACATTAAATACTAGCGTGAACAATTTTGTTTCTGCTACACGCTCAGTCTTACCTACAATTGAGCGACCCGCAAAGTGCAAATTGCCGTACGACGGCCCCGCGCTCTAAAGAACTTCCGCCGCGTGCGCTCGGAACTGAAATGTTCTTCCGTAACGGTGCGAGACAAAACCTGCGACGCGCACGAAAATTTGAGAGAGCGACGCCGGCTCGTCACATGTAAGAAACGTACCGCATAATGACAAATCAAAAGCCGATCCCCGGGATTCGGATAGGCGGCATTTAGTTGCATACAACTATACCAGAAGAAGACCGATTACGAAATGACCGGGTTGTGTTTAAAGAGTTATTAAGAATCTTACCACTGCCAACAGGCTCTAAAGTTATTTTTCTATTAAAATCCTTAGTTGCAAACTTAGATCAGATCTTTTCCCTGCTGCGTGAGCCACAATATATGCAGGTAAGCGAGACGGCCGAAATCCGCATCTGAAGTATAAAAAACAGATTTATTCCATCACCGTGCCGGCAAAACGGCGGACACAGACGCCGCTAAGCTTATCGCATCTTAGCGGGGGCAAAGAGCGCGTGCAACGAGCCCGTGCGCCGCTTTAAGGTAACGTCGTGCCCGGCACGGGCACGTTGCTTCACGAGGCTGTGTTTTTACAATCTCTGAGCTTCTCTATCTGCGCCCCCGTCCCCGCCCCCCCCGCCAAAGTAGGACCAAGCAAACGGGGAAAGCGCACTTAAGTCTTTAACATCCCGTTATCTTCTTTGAGCGAATTCCGTTTCTTTCAGCTGACAGAAAACAACCTAAAGCAAACACTGATACCTGAAATTTCCACGCTGAATAATTTTAGGATCTCCCAGGGACGAGGTTGGTCTTTGAGGGGAAAACAATTCTAGGAACAATTTTGTCCTCACCGATCAGTTTTTAACCGTTTCCTCCCAAAACCTGCCCCTATAGTGAAATGCTCTTAATGTTAACTAGTAAATTAATAACAATACCGAACCCGGTACACCCTGTGCAAGTGTATCTGATTGCAATCTTAGAAAGCTTTTTCTAGTCTTTTTATAGAATTAGCCTGCCTTTCATTAATGTGACTAAAATGAGCATTACACTTTCAAAGGAGTCGCTTACTGCTTTTCTGGACTGCTCTTTTGTAAACAAGCCGAGCAGAGGTATACCGGCCGTCAAGAGCTGCGTTCTAGAAAACGTTTACGTCTTGCAGATTTTGAAGCGGTACCTTCGGTTCTGCCTGCCGCTCCCCTGCTCTGCTCCCCGAGCGCTGCGCCGGCTGGGGGCGAGGGTGAGTCCCGAGCGTGGGGCGGTGGCGTTCGGCCTCGCCCCGAACTACAACTCCCGGCAGGCAGCGGGGCGCGCGGCCCCGGTAGCGGAAGGAGCCGTTGGACCCGCGGCAGGTGCGGACGGAGCGCTGGGGAACGCGGCGGCCCGGCGGGGCGGTGAGTGGGGGGCGGCTGCTCCTCCTCCGGGCACGGCGCGGGGAGCGCGGCGAGGCCGGAGCCGCTCGGGGGGATGCGGCACCGCGCCTTGCAGCGGGCTGTCCCCAGCCGGGGAGCCGGCCTACGGCGGAGCTCCCGAAGAGTTAGTGTCAGGCTGCTCGCGCGCGGTTCGATGCCGGTGGGAAAGGCGGTGCCCTCACCGCTCTATTCAGAGCAGCTCTAGGGGCCTTTTCAGTCGCAGTGTCTGTTTTCTATGCAAAATGCGGGAGTTGTGTTTCCCTGCCCGAGTGTGGGAAAGTAGCGAGAAAAGCATCATTTTGGCCGCGTGCGAGACTCGTGGAGTTCTAAATCCACATTGAAACAATTAAACGTCGTAATTTTTAAGATTTCCCTAGAAACCCCTTCCCTAGAAGTGCTCGCTACCCCCACTGGCTGAGTACTTTTGAAAATTTAAGTAATCCGTCTTTAGTTTTGCTACTTTGGAACGATGCCGGGGCAACAGTTCGCTTCTGTGAGTTATATAAAATTTTGGACCCAAAGCGTGAGGTTTGATTCTCTAGTTTTAAGTATTCACCTCGTTACAGGCTGGTCTCGTGTACTGCTGCAAAGTCATACGCGGTATTTTGTAATTTGTAAGGTGGCGGTAGAAACGTCTTTTTAAGTAGCACAGTATATAAGAAAGTTAAAGTTTCTCTAAGTCCGGTAACTATGAAATTCTTGCCTGTAGCTAACTGGAAGTTCTGACAGGCTAGTTCTAGAGAGATGGAAAATTTTCCTCTCTCTGTACGTGAAGTTCTTTTCTCTTATTTTTGATTAACAGAAGTGCTGAAGTGACCGTATGGTAATTTTTTTGGCGTTAAAATCCGATTTAGATTTTTAAGGTTCGACATAGCATCTGGATCTGTCCAGGTATAAATTGTTACTTTATTCTAAATATTAGCAATGAAAAAACAGAAGATCGACAGCAAGACCGACTCGTCGGAAACCGAACTTCCGTTAATCCTTTTTTGTTCCTTTAGGACAAAGCCCTACGGAGACTAGGTTTTGATTGTCCTCTGAGCGATGCGGTTGAGATAGGAGCGTTTACAGTAATGCACGAGTCTGTCGTTCCGGTGAATCTGTCGTTAGTTTTGCCATCGTTTTATATGAGGTTTTGTAGCTCGTTCTAGTCTCACAGCTTAAATTGAGGACGGAGAGGCATTTGAATTTTGTTATCCCTAGGTAAGCCATGCCCGTTTCAGCTGATGAAGCTGCGGGGAACGTGGCCGTGAGAGATACGGTCCTAACTCCAGCCGGAACTGAAGGATTGCAAGGTTTGTACCGGATGCTATTTATTGCGATTACAGACTTCGATCGGTGGCTTCCTTAGCTTCTTTCTGAAAATGTTTCACAAAATGAAGTTCAAATACCGTTCAAAATCCGGGTTAGATTTTGAAAGGTACCGCAACCCGTTCCATATTCAAGTGGGTTGTTATAGGAGAGAAGTTGCTGCGAGATGCTAAAAACCGGAAGACTCATCGAGCCGTAACGTTCATCCTTCCAGGAGGAAAGGGAATGCTTTTTTGCTGAATTGAGGACGAGGCCAGACCCATTTAACAAAATGAGAACCAGAAGTACTATGCAATTCTTATATGTTACTCAGCTGCTATTAGAAAGGAACTGCTGGGCTTAGTCTTGTATTTGAGTCCGTTTTCACAACCGTGAGTTTGTTCTTTCGAGCTTCAAGAGAGTACGTTCGCTTCGAAAGAGATTAGAAGGCATCTCAACGGTAATGCCGATCCTACTTTTTAATTAGGATGTTTGACCATTTCTGGTTGTTTGCTAAATCGTTTTCTTCGCGTTGCCCGGTAGGTAATCGGTTTGCCTCATCATTTGAACTACGGGGTTTTTTAAGTCCGTAAGGGGAAGGAAAAGGGAAGTGATTGACCTGCCAGTAAGTCTGAGGAAATTAACCAGTGGACTGAAACAAGTGTAAAATATCAAATGGCTTGAAAATTTTCATTAATTTTTTTCAGAATTTCAAAGTGACTTAGACTTTGAATTACATGTTGTTGAATGTATTGAAGGTAATTTAAAATTGCCTCGGTTTGGGTAGAATCGTCATCTACGCAGAACGTAAAAGCTCGACAAGTCCTATCGCGAATCGGTCAAGAGGAACTGGAAGACAGATTCCTTCGTTTACGTGATGACCACGTCCTGCTCAAACAGCATGCGAATAAGCAAGAGGAGAAAATTAAAAGGTATGGGGTTTAATATTTTTATTTTAACTCGCAGCACCTTTTTGTCCCTTTAAAGCATCATCAACGAGTTAAAAATCGTGCTGATTTCTCTCAAAGCGCGTTTTAACGCGGTAGCAAAAATCATCCGCTGGAAGTGATTTTTGTATTGATTTCTAGTTGTCTCTGAGTGCGTGAGATGGTTTTTGCAGTGACCCCTATTAGATCTCCGTGTACAGAGGTCTCTCCTCTCCCCCTCTCTCCCTCTCTCTCTTTTTCTACTCCCCTTCCCTCTCCTCTCTTTCTCTTCCGGGTTTTTTCCATTTACCGCCGGGTGCGTTTTCCGTTCGTTTAAATTACATCGGCCCCGAGCGCTCTCTCCGCCTTTTGTTCCGGCATACTAATGTTTATCAAAACTGAAGGAAATGAAAAGTACAACTGGAGATGTCAAAGGCAAAATTTTTTATCCTTTTAAAGAGAGATGAGAGCTATACGCTCTGTATCTAATTATATTCCTCAGCTAACTGTTCCTTCTCTGAAGCACGGCAGTCATATTTACCCAGAATAAAACTGAGTACGGTAATGGGAACTATTAAGTCCCTTTCTCGGGAGTACCTTCTGAAATATCTCCATTGATATATTTTAGGCAGTTTGGAAATGAACTATATATTTAAATCCTAAAATTGTCATTCTTTCAGTAGTTGAATGTTTTGTGGAATTGTAGCTTTTCTAATTTACCCCGCCCCAAACATCCCAAGTCTGTAAGTTAACGGTGTCCAGAGGTTCCGATATAAGGTCGTGTGTTAAAAATTAAGCAGCCTGCGGAGTAAACGTGTCCTTCCTTTACTAACCTTAAATGATAAGCCTTTGCAAACCGTTATTCGTCAGCGCTCTAAAGCAGATTGCTGCGCAGCGGTTTCGGTTATCTTTGAGGAGTTCGTCACGGGCGGCGATAGTTACGTCAAAACTTGAAATTTATTGTCGAGGTTCTGTGCTGAAATCTTCACGGGGGTTATGTTCCTTTCGACAGAGTACTTTTCATGCTGACTTTTCACATTCTTTTTCATATTTTTTGATTGTTTTCCCCAGGATGACCACCAAGTTAATACGGCTTGTTAACGATAAAAGAAAATGTGACCAGGCTGGCTGTGGACCCAAGCGACTGGGTCAGGCTCTGGAGATGGAAGAAATGATCGAGCATTTGCAAGAAAGAGTTCGTGAGCTCGAGAAACAAAATGAGAGCCTCCGCAACAAACTCATTACGACTAAACAGCAGCTCCAGATTCGAGGCCATAGGCCTTGTCCGTACGGCTCCGTTCAATCTCGTGTGAACGCCGATCTCAAAAAAGAGAGCGAGGCTGCTGGCGTGCCAGAGCGCACCAAGAAGGGTATAATTCACATTTATTAAAAACAGTGAACTCTTAGATTGCTCTTGAAACCGTGAGTCTGAATTTCAAAACGTTTTTAGTGCAGATCAGAAAATATGCAGAGCAATTATCTGAAAATAAAATGCTTGGAAAAAATAAGGATAGTTTACCTATCTCTAAGGTATTAAGAGACAAGAAAACTCTACCAGTAGTAAATAGAGCTTCCCGTATCTGCTTTTTGTTTGGCCGATTTAAAAATACCGTGGAAAGCTCGTCCAAAAGTCCTAATCGGGTATGAACGTTCAGTAAATACTTGCTTTCTTTATTGAGTGCGACCGTCTAAGAAATACCTTGATCTGAACAAAAGTAAACAAAAAATATTCTAGGCGTGTATATATATATATATATCTAGAATATTTTTGATAATAATATATATAATATATATTATATATATATAAAAATATATAATTTATAATAATATATATATATGTACACGTATGCGTACACACACGCACCAGACACGCATATATCAGAATTACTGATATCTTAACGTAATACTTAAAAGATCAAAATTCAAAATAGGTCAAGTTAATGCAGCAAAGTAGGTACTTTTTTTTCCAGGCGTTTCGGGAAACTCCCGGTGTCATCGTACCTTGAACCTAAAGGATTCGGTTCTGGGAACTGAGGGATGGCAGCGTTAATGCTCTCTTTGAAATGAAATGCGTTTGGTCCCACCTCAAAACTAGGTTAATTTCTTCTTGCCGAGAGTAGGAGAAAAAAGTGGAGAAACCATTGCGTTTGCTCCTAAAGTAGCAATTCTTCCTTAATTAATTTCTCGCTTCTTTTCTTCACCACGGGCTTATGATGCTTCTAAACAACACAAGGAAATTATCTGCGCCGCTGCTAAATAACGGTCCTAATAGTTGCACGTCTGGGTGAATGACGCTTGGGATTTAGCAAAGAAAATGCTGCGAAAAAGCGATTACGGGTCCGCGTTCCTGTCTGATAACACCGATATTTCTCTTCTTTGAAGATGCCGTCTCTGTTCTCTGTCTTTGAAAGTAAAATCTTCTAAAAAAACTTCCGGGACGTGTTTTTAACAGTTCACTTTAACTATTCTGCATCGCCCATCCTTCAGATTTTACAGCAGCTATGATGTACATACTCTGATTACTTCTTTCCGTGCAATTACGACGTAAAAATACTTTTTATGACATCTCTATGGAAGTTGCGGTTGTTTGTACTGTAGGGAGATGGTTGGTTTGTTAAAAGCTTTTTCATTCAACGTGTCAAAAGTTTATCTTTTTTTTGGTTTTCAGGAATGAGATTTCAGAGTTTGGAAGTGAGATCATCTGACCTCGTGCCCCCCAAATATGGACAGAGTCTGCTCGAGG
Organism: Gymnorhina tibicen; assembly: GCA_013399875.1. Lineage (NCBI taxonomy): Eukaryota > Metazoa > Chordata > Aves > Passeriformes > Artamidae > Gymnorhina > Gymnorhina tibicen. Next base: position 9,776 of record VXAZ01004979.1, read on the forward strand.
ATTCAAGGGCTGAAATCAGAAATTTGTATGATTTTCATATTACTTTTTTTTTTTGGTCATTGTAATTCTTAGAACTTACGGTTTTCTTGAAGAAAAAAAGTATATCTTTTAAGAAGTTTTCACTTCAGAAAATAAAACGGTTGGATCTGACAGCAGTAACACCGGTAGCAACGCAGAAATGTTTTATGATAAGGAAAATAGGGAATCGGGGATTTAGAATGCAAAATGTAGGTACGTAAGAATTTGGCCGGAAGTTAAAATTGGTCTCCGGCGGTAAGCCTGTCTTTGCTAGTTTGCGATGCCGCCTAGTTTGCCACGGGTCAAAGCTGACAAAAGCAGAAAGGACCTCAGCTGCGAAATTTTCACCGACGTCAGCCCCGAAACGTGCGCCGCCGTGCAAGCGGTGACCGTGTGAATGCGTTTTGCCGATGCATTTAACTTTCGTTTCTAGAGGCGGACAGACTTTATGGATAACTGCAAAAAGCACGGCGTTGGGATAGTTACGTAAAATGATTCTGGTTCACTTTTGCGCTTTGAAGTGCGGTTTGTAATCAAACTGCACGTTTTAACTGAAATTGAAGCTTAGGAAACCCTCGCAACATCTTCGATGTAGAGATTGCGTGAGAGTAGAGAGGCGTTCTATAGAAAAGGTAGTTAACATCTAATGTAAAGATACGGAGGTCTAATTAGAATATTTTTCTTCTCTAAATTGTGTGCTTAGAACCTGGCTTTTCTAAAAGCCGTTGGTTTATTTCCATAGTGATCTACGTAAATCAGATTATCGGTTCCGTTCTCTGTAAATGCTAAATTTTCAATAAGCGGGCAAGCTAAGTTTAAAAATATATGGATTAATGTGCCGTCATTTATTTTGCGCTTGAAATTTTATAAACGCAAAGATTATCTGGAATCACAGGAAACAGTTGTACAGAAATATTCCTATAAATTACTTTTAAATTGCAGTTACTGGATAAATTCCACTGTTTAAAACACATCTTTTGATTTTTTTTTTTTTTGGGTGTAGATTTTCCTATCTCAGAATAAAAGCTTAAAAATTACTTTCAGTGCTCCATCCCCTGAAGATCTAATCTTGTGATAGCTAGTAATGGTGTTTTGCTTTTGAGAAACCGTCGGTGCTAATGGATTAGAAAGAGGACACTTCTAATGTAGAGTATAGGAAACTGCGAACAGCGTTTTTAGTGAGGTTCTGCTAAACGTTACTTGCTCCGCAGAAACGTTTATTTTGAGAGTTTGTGTTGTGTTTTCGCAGCGATTTGAACTCGTAAGCCTCTCTTGTGATGTACGTTACTAAGAAATACAGATTTTGCCAAACGCATAAAAGTTTGGCTTACTTGAGTATTCATTTGTTTTTGTGTTCTTTGAAAAAATACGTAGCCGGTTCTGGAACGTAGGATGCTTGTACTTGCAGAGAGACTGTCATTGAGTCCCAAAGGAAGCACATTGAGGAACTAGAACATGCCAGAGAGATTCTCGTGAGTCAGCTAAGAAGGAAAGAAAAGGAAATTGAGGAATCCCTCCTGCGGCTGAAAGAGCAGGGTACAGCAAGCCAAAGGTATTGTGAAAAATTAAAATCTCCGTGGCGTAAGCGTTAGAAGAGCTATGACCGTTTCTTTGGGAAGGTCTCAGATTCGTGACTGTGTTCCTTCCATCTAAGGACAGTTGGCTGGGCAAAGCCAAACACGATAGGATTTGATGTGTTGAAGAATAAAAGGAAGGCATTTCGCGTATTCGGCCGTTTTCCGGATGCGTAAGCTTTGTAGCCCCTTCGCTTGCTCCGGCGTGGCACGGTGACAATTTGTCCAACGTGTCTAAAATAGACAAATACTGGAAGGGAAATTATTTTCAAATACTGAAGATTTACTCTGGTTTTATCGTAATTTATATTAATAAAAATGCCAATTAGGTTCTCCTCTCATACTTGTGGAAGTAATGGGGTTTAGCTGCGCTGTTTAAAGTAAGGAAAAACACCTAAGTATTGAATTATTTTAAATGTCCTTTCTAGTAAACAGTACGTGCTCAAATTAATCTTAGAATTGTAAGAATATCTGCGTGGATATTAAATGATTTTCATGTAATTAAGACACACCTGCAGCTTGTTTGAATACCAGACTTCAGGTGTTACAGTCTAAATTGCTAAGTCCCATTTTCTTTACGGTATTTGATAGGTGGAAACTTCACAAAACGGTATTCTACTGGCACCGAATACCTTGGACGGCGGGAAAGACGGAAAACGATCTCTTTAGGCACGGGATTGTTTTCTCTTTCTGTCATACGCAGTTTTATACAATAAACAAAGATGTATACGTATTGATTGAAGTTGCTGTGTCATCATACGATAGCATGTTTATTTACCTAAACTCTCAAGTGTGAATTATAGAAGAACAAATTAATTTGGGTGTTATACACTGCGTCTTCTTCCAAATATGTGTTTATGATGCATTTCTTTTTCATTTTGAAGGTTAAACATTCAGGACAACGTGGAAATGATCAAAGTCCGTAAACAGCTGGCTGAGAAAAGCAATGCTCTTTCGGCAATGGAAGGAAAATTTCTCCAGTTTCAGGAGGTAATTGCAATTTGATCGGTAACGTTGCTATACTCTCGTCACATAAGCGTGCTAAACAGAAGAAGAAAACTTATATGCGGTTCTCGATTCTGAGTCAATACTGAGTACATTAAAATGAACCGCGTGCCGCGTTACGCTCAAACTACTCCGGATGGAGGAGGGGTTTTTAGTCTTAATCGCCGTTTGTTTTCAGCGGGGTCTAGCAGGTCTTAGTGATTTCGTCTGCAAAGTCATACCGAGCAGATTACGAAGAATGAACTGAGTTGTCTGGCTATGGAAAGAGATCTCTGATCGCTTAAAGAGATGACCTTGACTTAGATGTAGCGATTTACCAAAAAGGGTTACCGAGCCCCTTCCGCTTTATTGCTCTTTGCTACAAAGTTTCAGCGGTTTTGTTCTGACATTGGGATTTAACCTCTGTTTGTACTTTCGTGGAAATTATCTTACAGGGGTACTTTAAGTAATCGTTTTCCTTATAAAAAGAGCAATTCAACGAAAATATCTCCGGAACGTGCAATTCCGTGGCAGATTACCTATTGGTTTTAATTATACGGCTTTTTTCTGCCTTTTTCTGTATGAATTTGGATAACTGCGTGTGCATACGGAGGTGGTACGATAATACCTTGGAAATGGGAAAGAGAGTTCCTCTTCCTTCCAAAGTAGGAATCCTAACTGCAACAGAGCTTTATGAAGTATCCAGCCTTATGAAGTGGAAGCACTGGGTATCCCTAAAAGCTCTTCTGTCTGCTTATTGTTTGCATGCTAAATAACACTTGTGCCATTAGATTTTTGTTTGATTCCTTTTTTTTGCCCGTGTTTTTCTGTTTCTGCATTTTGTTTTGCTTTGCCTCCCTCCCCCTCTTCAGTCTAATTCCTGTATCTTCTCTGCCAAACTGAGAAAAGGTTTAACACGGCTTTTTGTCTTCTTTCACTTGAAGAAATCTGAAACCTAAAATAGAGAGAATTTAACTCTAGAATTTAGAGTTAAATTCTCTCTAACTCTATTTATAACTAGAAATAACTAGTTATAAAAATAGTTACAAAAATAACTCTATTTCTTTTTCTTAGACTGACCGCTAATATTGTTTATTCTCTGTGATTTTTATCTTACTGAGAAATGAGATATGAAGATCAAGTTGGTGATTGGTTTTTCATGGGTTTTTTGTTCATTTCCAGTCTATTCAGACTGCACGTGAATGTGAACAATTTTTACGGGATTCACATTCAGCTTCTTCATTTAACTACTTTGTAGAAATACTGTACAGAAGAAATGAAGCTGACTTCTTTCTGTCTAAAAGCATTAAACGTTAACTATATTCACGTACGTATTTGGCATAAATTCTCATCCGGTCATTTTATTAAACAGGAGATTGGCCTTTCGACTATTTTGTCTCGAGTCATAATTTGAATGTGATTTACATTGAGATTTTTAATGGATGAGGCTTAATTACAGGATTGTGGAATGTAGGCAGTATAATATTAACCGCTCTTCTGGAAATAGAGGCTCTATCAGCATCTTCCAGTTAATATTAAAATTGGTTAAATGTGCCTTACCATAATCCATCAAAGTAAATGAAAATGTAAAGGAAATCAGAGGTCCTTTATTAAAGTACTCCTAGCTGAGAAAATAGAACTGAACGCGTGAGGGTTGCGAAAGAATTGTATATCTGCAATTGTGCGTGTATACGTCTATCTGTACGTATAAAGGTTTGTGCGTACGTGCGTATAAATATAAATATAAGGTTTAAGAGAGCAGTGGCAAGCTCTATGATTAGCAGAGGTGTGGGCGACATTGATTTTTGCTTGCTGCTGCAGTGGTTTTTGGTTAGCGTGTCCAACCACTGTAACCGCTGCAAAACCTTTCAATTGCTTTACAGATATATTTCTTTGTCGTTTTCATCGTGAGTAAACTGAGGGGTTAATGTTCGTGAGGGCGACTGGAAGGTCACCTTCTCCTGGCCACTTACTTTCAGTTACTTAGTTCGAGAATGCGTCCTGCTGACCGCATTGAGAACATCTATTCGATAGTGCCATGAGAGCCCCCTGTTGAAATAGAGTGTGGGAACATTCTGCTAAGTGTGATTTTGATACTCCTTCCTTCCTTTTCATAGAACCTAAAGAACTTGAAGACCAACCATGATGCTTTATTAGCAAAAGGTGATGAACTGAATGTGCAGCTTAAAGAGGAGCGCTCAAAGTGCTTCCATCTTCAAAAAGAATTGCAGTCAGTAACTATTTCAAACAGAAGGACGGAAGAGGTGAGATTGTGTTCAGGAGATCTTGGATCGTCTTGAGGTACATGTAGATAAGGGAAGAGTTAACGATGGGATGCCTTTTAATTGTGGAAATGTGAATAGATGTTTCAAACACATTTAGAAGACTGACCTAGTAATAGATATACTTTTATCCCATTAAAAAGAAAAAACAGTGGCTGCTGCTTGCATTTGATAGCATTTTCAACCGCACCCGATCCTCGCGCCGCGTAGTCGCCGCACCGGTGTTTGGACGATATCCGAGGTTAAAGCGTAGGATTTTGTGTCAATTCTGATACAGAACAAGTGGTTTGCTAACTGAAAGAAAATCATACTTGCTTTATGGATAATAATTTTTTAGTGTTCTTTCAACGCGATTTAATTCCAGTACGGTATAGTGTTATATCTGATTTAGCAGTTCAAATCATTTACTTCTGTTTCTTTGTCTAGAGGCTTTCGGACTAATGTCATCCACGTTTAGGGCTAAAAATCAAGTGGTTTATTCCTCATTCTCTTCAGTGCATGAGGAGTAAGAGTCTGCAAGCTTACTTGTTTTTTTTGTTAACATTTTGTAGTAACTTAAATTTAGTTTTATCACCTGGTTTACCTATTTGAGATGTATTTTGCATGAACCGAGTTTACCGAGGTTATCTCGTAGATACTTCCTCCAAACCTTTAATGTACCTTGCGTGTAGGTATCTTCTTGGTATCTGATAGCTTTAAAGTTATATTTTGCTTCAGTGAATATTTTGAAAATGGGGATGTGTTGTTTGTAACGTCAGTAATACAGTTGGACTTTCAGATTTTTGTATTATTTTGCGTGAGAGAATGGGGTTAGATACTGTCGTTTCACCGCAGCACGCTAGTCTCAGCTTCGTATAAACAACGTGAAAAAGACCGTGTGGGCCAAATATAAATCCGTGCGATGCAAAAAGGTGTTATTTTGAAGCTTCTGAGAGACCGATGTATACCCTGAGACTGGCTCAGTTGGTTAGAGCAGGGTGCTAATACTGCCAAGGTTCTGGGTTTCATTCCCAAATGGGCCGTTCACTTAAAAGTTAGACTCGATGATCCTTGTGGATCTCTTCCAACTCAGAATATTCTGTGATTCTGATTTTGTATAAAAAGAACAAATAATAGCTTGACGATGCCTACAAATCATTAACTATTTGTCTTCACGCTTTCATTGTAATTGGCTCTTGTGCATTAAATGAAACTTTCTTTTTCATTTTAGTTACAGGAAAGAATAAATGATCTAGAAAAAGAGAATGAACTCCTGAAGGAAAACTACGATAAGCTGCATAACAGGTAAGTTATGGTTTCCGTGCGTAAAAAATTAGGTTCCCGTCCCGTTGAATAGGTCTTTGTACGCTACGTGCCGGAACGCGCATACCGAGCGTTTGTGCGCGCGTGTAAGTACGTTCGTGCTCCGGTTTATCGTGTCGGTAAGTGTGGAAGGAAACATTTATGGTACTCTGCCTGTATTTCATCTGTCCTGTTGAAATGGACCAACTTGTTCTAATACTCTTGAAATAGTAGGTTACTGCTTTTAAAAATGTAATTAAAAATAAGTAGGAGTCGCTTTATTTTGAACATAAATGCAGGAAGTTCTTAATTGAATTTCTCATTATTTTCTTTAGAGTTGTTGTTGAAAGAAGAATACATCTAGGTAGATATATATTAATTTGGGTTTGTTTGGGGTTTTGGGATTGTTTTGGTTTTGTTTTTTTTAACAAAGGGGTGTTTGAATTTTTGTCTTAAGTTCTTCCAGCACTTCTCAGTGAATCTATATAAAGTCTGATATTTGACAGCTTTTCCACTATTTATTTTTGAGGCGAGGTTTGTTTGTTTTGTCATAGCTATCGTTTCACTTCTACCGATAGAGAAAAGAAGTAATTCTAGCCAAGTGCCACAAGCATATGAAAGAAAAAACTGACCTTCAAATGAGCTTTTCCTTTATTGTGAAACTGTGATTTTTTGCGCTAAAGAGGGTTAGAAGATGAGACACGTGTCTGAGAGTTAATAATTGCCTCAGAAAGTAGGTAAAATGCTTGAAGTCTTTTCTTGTATTGAAATTATTTCTCCTCTAAAAGTGTTTGGCTTGTCTGTGATGTCTGTCAAAAAAAGAAAAAAAGAAAAGAAGACTAAACACAATGTGAGCGATACCAAATTTTGTTTATGGTATTCTTACAATATTTGTAATACTTCTTGTACTGTCTGTGGTGAAATTGAAAATTATAGAAGTGAAGAATGGTGAGTCCAAATAACTTTAAACGGTTTTTTTACTTACGAGATGTAACAGTTGTATAATCACAATATTTAGAGTTTTGTATAGGGGCGGTTGATGGGTTATCTGTCACTTAAGTTCATTGTTGTGGATTTGTCCAGAATTTGATCATGGTGTAAATATTTCTGATTATGATATCTTTTTCTGTTTTATCATTATGCAGAAAAATAACACCTGCTAACAAATCAGCTTACAATATTTCTGTTCTACTTAAGTCATAGAGAACTTTAAAAGATGTTTAACTAGATAAATTTAAATATGCTTCTGTTACTATGCGGTAACCTACAGCGTGGCTGTTCTTTTACCTAAAATGATCTGTCTTTTCACGTAGTCCCATTTAAACGTCAATTCGCGTTTCATCGTTCCGTGTTGCGGTTTAACCCCGGACGGTCCCCGAGCCCCTCGCGGCCGCCCGCTCGCTCCCCCGCCGGTGGACCGGGGAGGGAATTGAAAGGGTAAAAGGTAGAAAAATTGTGCATTGAGATGAAGACGTTCAATAGGGAAAGCAAAAGCCGTGCACGCAAGCAAAGCAAAACGAGGAATTTGTTCCTGGCTTCCCGGGGGCGGGCAGGTGTTCAGCACCTTCAGGGCCCCGTCACACGTAACGGTGACTTGGGAGGACAAACGCCGTCGCTCCAAATGTCCTCCCTTCCTCCTCCTTCCTCTCACTTTATATACTAGGGAATATTGCTTTGGTCAGCTCTCCCAGCTGCGTCGCCTCCCAATTTCCCACACGCCCCCAGCCCCTTCCCCAGGACGGCGGTAGGAAAACCAGACGAGGCCTCGGCTATCTCCGAGCCCTGCTCGGCGGTAACAAAAATGTCTCTGTATTATCGTCGCCACGTTTGGCACAAATCCGAAACACGACCCCGTACCGATGACTAGAAAAAGAAATTACCTCTGCCTCAGCCAAAACCAGCACATCGAGTAACAAGAAATTAGAGAAATGGATCATTTCATTATAACCACTGTTTAATGGTCAGCTTTTTCAGTTTCCTGTTTTCACAGTGCAACTCTACTGCAGCTTACCTGTTGCTAGCAGCGCGTAGGAAGCGTCCACGGGTGCTAGATCTAGATGGTTACTAAATACTTCTTTTTAGTCGAGGAAAATAGGCACAAACCCATCCTTTGCTGATGTCGTTTTTGGGAAGTTGATAGCAATTTTGCCAAAGCCGGGACTGCAGAACTGGACCCGAAAAGTTTGCAAAGAACAAGTACGAATTTGTCAGTTGACCCTTATTATTTGCTCGGTGTCCAAGAAAACAATACTCTTTGATAAAAGGTTTGGAGGGGTGGTTTTCATATGACCTTGTAATGCGAATCTAGCAATGTTTAAATTCCTTCAAAAGAAACGGTGCTCGATGTGGTTGACCGTTACAGTTTATCCAGGTGGCTTCAACTCTGATAAAATACAGTAGATGTGAAAGAAATTCCACATGAATCTTAAAATTCAAATGAAGAAAGCGACACGAGTGGACTCAGTTCAAACTGACCGATATAAACGTTGGCATTATATAGGCTTGGATGAAGCCTGTCTTCTGAAATGTTCTTCATTTAAACACTGAAGTCTTGAACTACTATAGGAGTAACTCTTCATGTCTTTTTCTGACAGTGTAGTCTTCTGAAAAACTGAATTAGATGTAGCTACATCTTTACGTGAAGTTATTGTACCTAAAGCTAATAAATGCGTGCATAGTTGTGTCCCGGTTAAAACTTGAAAGCGCATTCAGAAGCGTGAAAACTAAGGATATTTGATACCTTTTCTGATGCTTTATTCTTTCCTTATGGGACCAATCAGACTTTAAATCTAAGCGGTTCGAGAACACGCTGTATCTTTTCTGTACCTAGGCAGTACTATGGAATGATAGTAGGCGCAGTGCATTATATTCCCTGCGTGTTATCTTCAAAATTACGGGAGAGTAAAATATGTATTACCGCAGGACTTAGACGCGTTCCTTAAGTTCGTGCATGCTGTAAAAGACGATCTGTCAAAATGTAAGATGCTCTCTGCCTAGAGAAGTGTATTAAATCGGTTAGGTACGGTAGGAGGAAACGACAAAATACGGGGAAATACAACTATTTTTAAGAAGAGCACAAATCTGGCATATAAGCCCTTGCTATATACTTCGGAGTCTACTGTTCATGCTGTGGTAGTATTTTTTCTTTAACCTTAAGGTCATTCTTCAAGTATTTTGGATGTAACTGCACTTATAAGTACTCAGAACCGCTGCACGTAGTCACCCGTCGGAGCAGGTCGCTCCCTTTGAGTCCTCAGGTGTAGTCTGCAAGGCTCTGTGGGCTGTCCCTTCTGCAGTACTTCTTCCTTCTCCTTTGGTTTTTTTTTGGTTGAGGTTTGTTGCATAGATCTCTGGGAGAGAGAGGTTGCAAAATAGATTCCAGAAGATTTTTTAATACATTTATATATGTAAAATATAATATTTGTTAACTGGTGAGCTTCAGCAAAGGAAATGGTTGAGGAACTGACTCGTTTGTTTAAAAAAAACCCTCAATTTTTGTGATTTTTCACAGAATATATGTGAGTAAACTTAGTTTATGATTTGTTAAGATGGACATTTTTCCAGTCGGTAAGGACGCGAGTATTGAACAACAGTAATACGAAGAGTGTAGTACTCGCTAAGTTATAAGAAAGCGCGTTACGTTGCTTTTTCTTCTTACCTGCGGGGAATGATACTGTAAATTATATAATATAATTACTTTCATTTAAATCTGAGTTACACATTTTGTTGTGGTATCGGCAGTTCTGATTCCGTATCCATGCGTTCCTTGCAAATAAGTTGGCAGTTTACGAGTAAATAATGTTAAAGGCAAAATAGTTACCCTAATTTCTTCTCCCACTCTTCCCCGTGTTTTGTTTTTTCGAGTAGGAGAAAGATTACTTTATGCGCGCTTCTTAATCGGTATCGGAATTGTTGTTTTAGACGATGAGAAAATTGTTGTCACTTTGTGGTCGGCATTTCTTGGAACAGGCAACTGACTTTAGGTTCTGTGTGTTTCACAAATTTAAAAGAAGTCAGGTGGAAGATCCCAATTCTCTGCATTAAGAGGGCTTGTACACAAAAAACAGGGTTTTGTAGTTGTCGCTGGCTGAAGTTTGCAGTCGTGGATTATTCTGGGATATGCATCCGAATTCCTTTTCTGGTCCCTCAAATGTTGCGCGCTACCAACTTTTTTTAACTTTGGAGCCCTAAATTAAGGCCGGTTCCTTTGCTCATCCCACAAATCTTTCATGTTTTTTAACTGCAGCGTGAGAGAGCCGCCTCGGTTTCAAGAGCAGCAGACCGATGTATATCTGCGTAATTCCTCAGCCACGATGACAGTGGTCTCTGTGCCGCTAAAAGAATTTTTTCTTGATTATTTTCTGCTGAAGCTGATTTCTAAAAGTTTTTCATATAACGTGTTTTATTGCAGTGTCTTCAGTCTGCCCCACGAACAGCAGTGGAAATCAAAGGAACAGCAACTGAAACTGCAAATTGCTAAACTAGAGACAGCTATCAAATCTAATTTAGCAGACAAAAATGAAATCCTTGACAAGATCAAAGTAGAAAGAGGTATATTTCTGAAAAAATTTGTATTTTCTCAAAATGTGAGATTATACCCATGTCAGAGTTGAAATACAGTGCCCAGAAATGTGTAGTTTCTGTTGCTGGTGTTTTTAAAGCTGCGTTTTAAGTGTACATTTGCTAAAAATACACCCAAGTTATGACTGTCCGTTAAGAGCAAAAATTGACCCAGTATAGAATATGGGCTGAATGAGGCTCTTATAATTTCAACTGCATTCATTCTTCATCTGTTGGGTTAATACTTACTCTTTATTCAGTATTTCTTCTCTACATTGGAAGTTCTTACAGAAAAGAGACCCATCTCTCAAATTGTTAACCGCTGTTCTGTCCGCTGTACAAAGCTGCGTGAAGCCCATATAGGCCCTTGGCGATGTTTAATTGTCTTTCAATTTCATTAATTCAGAATTTTTTTATATTTTCAGTATATACCAATTTTTGTTTACAGCATTGTACATTTAAAATAACACAGTTTTCTTTTAATCTAATGAACAGATTATTTCACATATGTTTTCTTCGTGCTGTAGGACAACTTCTTGGTGAACACTGACCTTGTGGTCTTTTTTTATCTCCACACCGATTACCGTAGCAACGTGAGGTTTACAAAAGACAAGCGCGGGCAGAAAGTAAAAATATTTTGTTTAGACTTGATTCTTCGAATGTGTATTTTTAAGGAGTGTATTTCTGTGAACAATTTAATGGAACAAAGTGGGCCAACTTGTTGTGAATAATTCTTACGATTAGGGCCTGAGTTCGGCATGTGCTTACCGTTAGGATTCTCGGTAGCTCTGCTGACTTCAAATACCAGATTGACTATTTAAACATTTTATTTGACCACAGCAAGTGTTTGCAAAATTAGCCTAAACTGATACTAAAATAAAGATGCCTTAAGCTACATTAATAGGAAGTTATGACTTATTAACAGTTGTTACTGATAGCTTGATTATGAAAAACTGGCATTCCGTCTTCTTTCCTCGCTGTGGGCATTGTTTAACTGTCAAGGATTTACCATCCCTTCCCCAGGTAGCTTGTTGTGCTCTTAAACGGAATCACCGGGGTACTACACTTTCGATTTCTACCGAATTGACTTCCTGCAGCTGGAGTAGATGTTCTAGTACCCTTCTAGGCCTCTGTATCTAGGATTTGATTACAGCTCTGTCTTTCACAAAACGTAGGTGGTGTAACTTTCTTCGGTCGAATACTTCCAAGTATCCGCCTTTGCTGTGCATTCCCTTTTGAAGTTCAGGAGAATTGAAACTAATGCTTGTCTTAACGTACTGCCTAGAACTAGCGTAGGAATAATGTCTTGTCTACCCTTTCTAGTTTGGCATATGAATCTTTTTCCTAAACTTCTTTTCCGGGTCTAAGAAAGATGGTAAAAGAAATGAGGCCTTGCAAATTCTTAATGCTACAAGAGACCAACATCATCTTGACATTTTCCATGTCCTCCTTCAGTATTTCCCTTTTAGAAGGACCCTGTAATTTGATCTGAATGTTTTAGTAGTATTTTTCTGGCTGTAACGTCATAATGTGCTTTGTAATACTTAAAAGACATATATTTCGACAGAAAACAGAGTGACACTGTAACTGTTTCCTTTTTTTTTTTTTTCTTGAATATGGTACTTGCAGAAGCTTTAACACCCTTCCACCTGCCCCTTTCCCTTACACATTTATTCTGATGTTTCTTATCTTACCGGTATTTCCCAGATTCTCAGCCATAAATTAACGAGAGCCGTTTGGTTCGTGTTAGTTGAATCTTACTAACGATAGTGTTTCGTGCAGGTTTTAAAAGACTGAGATAAGCTAATACAAAATCTAAGTTGAAACAATTCTTCTAGCGAGGATTGGTGACACTTATCTGACAAATTCATAGAGTGTATGTATTTACTTAGTTATGTCTAAATAATTTTTATTTTACCTTAATAAAATCTCTTGCACTGCTGCGTTTGTTGTTCTTAGTTATAGTACTGTTTTACAGAGTACGCTGTTTACTAAGTACAATTTTTTTACACTTGTCTTGATAGAGGATTTCCCCATACGAAATACATTGTTTTCTGCATTTTGAAATACAAATTTCGTGCATATGTTAATATGAAAAAAGCAAGTTTGTAATTTTTTAAACTATGTTTAATTAAGTATACTGTTTTGTTCTTCTATATCAAGACCAAAAGGAAAAGCTGATGCAAGACAACAAAGACCTGGAGTTACGCTACCTGGAACAAAAGCAACAACTAGATGATCTAAAAAATCGAGTGAAGTTTTTGACCAAGGTGAACTATATTTTTGTTTCAAATATGAGAAAAAAAAACCCCTCTGTGTTTTATGCATAGTGCAGATACTTCTTGAAGGTCAAAGACTGTAGAAAAATAAGTGTTTATTCATTCATGCTATCGAGCAAAATATCATGTCTAGTGAGAATGTATCTTGTTATTCTGAATGTATTTCTTCGATTCACATCTGATAACACCTTTCCATTTAGTTTCAGGAAAGCGATGTTGATGTGGCAGAACTCAATGAAAGCCTCTTGCTTATAAAGGTAACTTACAAAGAATAAGCATATGACGGGTTGGAACTAGACGATATTAAGGATGCCTTTCAACCCAAACCATTCTAGAATTCTATAGTTTGCATTCTATTATGTTCTTGTTTGTGCAAGAGGTGTTTGTTTGTTTGTTTTGTTGATTTTTTTTTCTTCTTCTCTTAAACCCCTGGCTGACCGTTAGATGCTTTCTACACACCTGGAATTTTCAAGGGCTGAATTATTTGAGCATCTTTTAGTAGTTAATGCCTCAAGCTCAAATGCATGCTTTTGTCGTTTTTTAGTGACAGTTAATCGGAAGAGGAAATGAAGAAATTGCCAGAATTAAATCTAAATTTATGTGAATAATTCCTTATAACATCGAAAGTGAATCTAATCGGATTCACGGCCATTTTAAAAAAACATAGTTTTTCTCAGTTAAATGACTTATCACGGCCTCTTGTTATCCCTGTAATGTTTACTAAAACCAATTTCGTTTGTTAGTTCTGTAATTGATGCAAGCATACCGTAAGCACGGAAGTTCCAATGTGTGGTATAGCAATGCTCAGCAACTTCTCTTTGTTTATTAAAACAGGAGAAACAAAAATACTCAGAAAACACTCTCTTCTTTTTTCTCTTGCACAAATTAAAAATGGAGTGAGAGGAACAACTCGGTGAACAAATAATTTTTCAATGTTTCCACTGTTTGGGTGACTTAAGTTTTATTTTCTAGAGGAAGTGTTTACTGTAATGATTATATAATGATAATGAAAAAAAAAGAAAAAAAATACGAAAACTCTCAATGAAAATTAACTCCCCAGTATTAATAACAGAAGGAATGTAGACTTGAGAATAATAATTCGGGGTTTGTGCATTTATGGAGGTAGGATTATTAATTATAAGAAAGGCAAATATATCTGTTTGTATTTTCATTGGCTAGACAGTAGTGACTGCTTCTGAATATCTGATACGTTTTACTTGGTTCCTGATAATCGTGAGATTACGTTGCTGAAAACAATCCTGACACATTCTAGTGTACCTCATTCCCGTTTTTGTGTTACCGTGTGCTCAAAATGTATGAAGTTCTGCTTACTGTCTTACTGTTGTACCAAAAGTATATGCCCATGTTGCATTTAGCTAGGCTCAAATACATGCAAATCTTTTGCAAAAGTCTTTTCTAGCAGTTTTTCAAATGTGCTCCAGGATCAAAAGCAACAGAAGAATGCGGACCTTCTGTTCTTGGAAAAAGTGGAAGATGATATCCATAAAGATGTAGAATACTCCATGCAGGAGCTGCAGTTAACGCATGCGGAAACAGTGCAAGAACTTGAAAAGACGAGGAATTTGTTAATTGTGCAGCACAAAATTAGCAAAGATTACCAGGTAGTAAACTCTACTCACTGTGGAAAATAACCTGATAATAACATTTTAACCTTTGTGGCTCTGACACTTGTAATAATTAAGGCTTGCAAATTCAGCAGCAAAGCCAGTCTGTGCATGGGAAACCAAACATAAAATCTGCTGTTGCTGAAGGTATTGTTTAAAAAACGTGAGATCTGTAGTCTTTTAGCTCCTCCTGCTCTTAACTCTCAGACTGTGCCTTCTTGGGATTATCTCTGAGCTCCTACCAGGTCTTCACAGGTAAGACAGTAAATGTGCTTATCAAATAAGCCTCCTTTTCCGTAGCACTCTGCTTTCACTGTCTACTTTCTACTTCCGCTGTTGGGGTATTGCAGATCGTATTTTGACTTTTCATTCAATTAATTAGCGTTTAAAATAACAAAATCATTAAAGAAACTTAGGGGTATTGTCCTGAAACAAAAGCTACTTTGTTTTTCTTAATGATGTTTTTAGATTTTGCTGAAATTAGAGCCGATTTGTTGTATTGATAAATGAAAAACTGCTGCTATTTTTGCATACTCTAAATGTTCTTTCCTCGAATCCAACTGTATTTTAATTTATAGCCGAAAGCATGTGCAACATCAGTACGGACAATCCTCACAAGTTCTTTTTACGTGCATTTTCTTTTCAGACCGAAGTAGAAACAATGACAAGAAAGATGGAAAGTCTACAGAAAGACTATGAGTTAAAACTGGAACAGTATACCCACCTTCTTGATATTCGAGCTGCACGTATCAGAAAACTAGAAGGTATCTTTAAAGTATATTCTTCGCTAATTTTTTTTTTTATATTTTATCTCTTGCAAATTACTGTTGTAAATCTGTTCTCCAGTTGAAACACTTTTCCATTCCTAAAACTGGTAGAAAGGTCAGTTCCTTCACGGAAAGGAATCTATTCCGGTCAATTTTCATTGACTTAAGTGACAGTTACTAATTAAATCAAATCGAACAAAGCGTTTTTTGTGCTGCAGCAGTGGCTGAATAAGAATAAAATTACCAAACTTGTTTGTTTTAAATAAATCATACTTTTATGGTCAACCTTTTACTTTGCAGTACTATCATTACAGAATAGCTTTGTGTTACTCAAATCCCCCAAGTCTTGTTATAATATGCTGACATAGTATTTCGACAGGATGAATTTCAAGTATTTTTTTAATGGCTTCCCTGTGTAAAAAATGCATAGGAAGCCTCAAGTAGGATATTTTACAAACACTGATGTTGAAACAGTTTTCACATTTTTGTCTCCCGGTTGCATCCACCGCATCACGGTTTATGTCCTGACTCTGTAAGCGTGTACTTTGATTTCATAGAATCATACGATCCTAGGATGGCGTGGGTCGGAACCCGTCTCGTTCCAAACCCCTGCCAGGGGCGGGACGCGTTCCACTAGAAGGCTACTCAGAGCCCCGTCCAACCTGTGCTAACCGCTTATTAACCGCTTACCAGCTGAGGTTGGGAAACAGCTGAAGGTCTTTGCTGATAGTTCTATCGAGTCAAGATTTAACGGATGTTACTAGTCAGATGTATTATTTCTTTATCTGGCAAATTTAGTTCAACCCTCCAAAAATATGCATCTTAAATCTCTCCTACATTTGCATAGTGATACTTACTTTGAATGTTGCATAAGACTTCTGAATTTTTGCTTTTAAACTCCCTTATAACCTAATAATAACCGTTAGGGGCCTGTGTCTGTGTATCCTGAGGCAGCTCCATTGAGGAAATACTCTCGATTGTTGTCGGTGTGCTCAGTGGGCACTCAGTGGGCATTCAGCGTATGAATTCTTTTTGGTAATGCCTTTACAGAAGTAACATTGTTAATATAATTGAATTATGCTTTTATCTTTTCTTCTCAGTCATTAATTGTATTTGATTTTTTTTAAAAAGACAATCATATCATAGCTCTGTTTTATCTGTTGCAGCCCAACTAAGAGATATTGTCTATGATACAAAACCATTTAAGTCCAAACCGGAAGTATTGCCAAGTGATCCAGCAGATGGATTTGTTGAAACTGTTCATTTAGAAAGAGGAGAGAACCTTTTTGAAATTCATATCAGCAAAGTGATCTTCTCTTCTGAAGCTGTGCACGCTTTTGGTGACTGGGAACCCGCAACCTTTTGTACTTACGCATTCTATGACTTTGAACTTCAGATAACCCCAGTAGTTCATGGGAACGCCCCATCGTATGACTTCACTTCTCAGTTTCTTGTGCGGTCTGATGACAGCTTCTTTCACTATATACAGGAAAACAGCGTCACGCTCGAGGTTCATCGTGCGTATGGCATAGATTATGAAACAATTGCTTCTTGTCAGCTTAAGTTCCGTGAAATCTTGGAAAATGATGGCAAGATCTACAACACGGCAAATTTAGTTGGTAGTTAATATATCACAAAGTATTCAGTTTGATTATGTATCGCTATACTGCAAGTGATAAATAATGCATATTTGACCAAAAATGAATTTGTGCATTACTATTTCAAAAAAGGAAAAAAAAACGGTGTTTACGAGAATGCTATTTTCTGTTGGATGTGCAGCATGTTCTTGTGATTCTGCCAACAGTTGTGGAAAGCTGGGATGGGTGCAATTTTGCTCATAATGGCTTATAGCCACAGGGTAAGAGAGAAAAAGCCCAAAACAGGAGGCACCCCCACTTCGCCCATGTCAAATATCAATGCTTTATATCTGGCCCAAATGTCGTAAGTATATCCTCTCATTCCCTATTGATAAACAAAGGAAGAAATTGTGTAATCTAAACTGGTAAGACAAAGGTCACCATATAATAGTAAAAAAAGGTACAAATTATGGTGATTACAGTTAATAATATTTCATATAGTAGCATCATCTAAGGGGGTGCTTATTTACATTTAGTGCATTATTTGAGGCACATTTATATTCATTACATCAAAATAATTTCAATTATTTAATAATAATTAAATAATAAATTTAATTATTAAATAATTTAAAGATATTCTGGACAAGACACTTCTAAGAAGTACTGAATGTTCTGTGCTGCTTACTTTTTCTTTTAGAAAAAGTTGTTTTGTCAGATCCGCATATTCAGGGACGTCTTAACTGCCCACTGTTGCAGAGAATCTGGTTTAATAAGGCATTATAAAGTGGTACTTTTGCCAGTAATTTAAATTGCGTACCGCTTTTTGGGACGCTTCTAACTGTTAAGATACAAAACTTTGTAAAGATATAAATCCTAACCTTTATTTGCCTTAAGGAGATAAAAATACTGAACTTTGACTTCACTCTAGTAGTAAATATATAAGTATGAAAAAATGGTCATGTTTTGATTTCGGATCATACAGAGGGAGCCTGAGGAGTTGTTTCTGTTTCTATCGTGAACTACGGATCTCACATCACAAGCACTGTCATAATGCATAGGCACAATCTTTCATTTGTGGCTGTTCTATTCTATAAATCTTTAATTTGTGGTTTTTCCTAGCTTTTGACTAACGTACCTTAATTTTGAAAAGAAAATTAATGCAATCCCCTATTTATTCCTTAGGAAAAACAGGACACGTTCAAAATTATGGTACCGTAGAATACTGGATCAGGTTACAAGTTCCTATGGACCAAGCTACTACTCCCTACAAACAGCCGTCAAAGGCTCTGGGATATGTAACACCCGGTTTTAGGGAACATGAACAACCATCCCAGGTATGTTTGGGTCTATACATGATAGAGAGAATTACTTCATGGAGAAGAGAAGCTTCGGGGTGACTTAATTGCAGCCTTCCAGTACCTGAGGGAGCCTAAAAGACAGATGGAGAGAGGCTTTTTACAAGGGCACAGGCCAAGGGGGAATGACTTCAAACTCAAAGAAAGTAGGTTTGCATTAGAAGGCAGAAATTCTTCATAGAATCATAGAACAGGCTGAGTTAGAAGGCACCCGTCAGAATCGTTGAGTCCAACTCCTGGCCTTCCACAGAGAGCCCACCAATCCCACCCTGTGCCCGAGAGTGTTATCCAAATGCTGCTGGAGCTCTGGCAGCCTTGGGGCCGTGACCGTTCCCTGGAGAGCCTGTTCAGTGCCCGACCATACCTCCAGTGGAGAGAACCTGTTCCCGATAACCAGCCTATCCCTCTCCTGACACAGCTCCAGCCGTTCCCTCGACTGGCACAGGCTGCCCAGAAAAGCTGTGGCTGCCCCATCCCTGGAAGTGTCCAAGGCCGGGATGGACAGGGATTGGAGCACCTGATCTAGTGGAAGGTATCCCTGCCCCTGGCAGAAGGTTTGGGACTAAATCTTACGTTACCTTCCAAACCAGGCCATTTTGTGATTCTGTGATAGTTCTGATAAAACAAGCTGTTCAATTTTTTCTTTCTAAGATCAAATAGCTTAGGTCATAGTTAAGTCTTGATACGTTCAAAGTGTAATGAAGTTAAAGATTCTTGAACTGGAAAATACGTTAGCAGTTTTTCATATGAAGAGATCAAGAACCAGTTGAATTATACCTTGCCTGAAGAGGCAAAGTCTTAAACTTAGTTATTTATTTTTACTGAAATTGTCACTAGAACATTTGACGTTACTATATTTCGTTTTCTTGAGGCGTAAGTGACATGTTTTACTATCGCAGTCATGAATATTAAACCAGCTAGGTGTCGAATCAGTAGAATGAGTGAAGCGGTTGTTCAAAAAGGTCTTGAAGTTCTTAACATTGCAGTATTATGAGACTGAGATTCCTTCACATTGGGTTTTTTACTGGGTTTTTTTGCTGGATAGCAAAGAGAATTTTGACAATATAATTCACTGTACAATCACATTTAAATAAGGACCACAGAAAAAGAAGGGACTTTCAGACATCTTTAACAGTTGTTTAAGAAATAAAAGCAAACAGGTTGAAATGTATAAATTTAAATACTGGAGTTTTTAGTGGGCACTTTTTTTAACCTAAGCTGTTTAAAATACTCTACATCTGGAGTAACTCTGATGTTTTATATTATTCCATAATGTATATTTATATTACACGAAAGTCTCAATGGGTTCCGTGATGTAATCTGACAAGTATGTTGTGGATGAATTCTGTTAAAGCCTGTCTTTTTAGAATTTAATTTAGTGCCATTGGATTTGGCTTTGAAAAAGATTAGGGTTCCTCATAATTTACTGTAAAATAAGGTGGTAATAAATTATCTTCAATATATCTGTCTGTTGCAGACACCAACACTCAAAATGAAGCAGCGTGCGACTCAAGCACACAAGAGAGTCTCTTTTCTGGATCTTAGTACGATGCACAGGGCAGTAAGTTCTAAGTATTTTTGCCACGCATGTTGAAGCTTGAAAGGCTACTTATGGCTCAGTATGGACAATTTGTAGAACTAATAATCAAGAACACTGGATTATTTTAGCAGTACAATACTGGGGTGTCCCACGCAATGAATGACAGCATAGTACTGCACATAGGGGGTGGACGCAATGCAGGGATATTTATGTGACTCCCTCAGAACTGCTTGATATCCTCCACGGTTTACAAGCTTTAATTTGCGTTGGCTTAGGGCAGCTTCTAACAGGACCGATCGGCTCTCTCTGCACTGTGTTTCTCAGCTCTGTGCATTATTTTCACAAATACGGTTAGATAAACGTCCTTCCGCTGTATATCAATTTTACGTTACAGCAGTTGACGCCTTCTCATTGATTCCCATGCTGCGTAAGAAATACAGTTGATTAAAGGCTCTGGATAATGAACGTGGGCCATAACTCTTCAAGTTTTGAACTTTAGTAACTTCTGCTATTCAAGGAGTGTTATAGAGACTGTACATTTATCTTTGTCTGTGTCATGTTGTACAGGAGGCTAAACAGCTGTCAGGTGACAAGGTGAAGGAGATGGCTGAAGAAATTCAACGGGAAAAAGAAGAGCTCTCTCATCTGTCAGAGGAGCAGTTGGCTGACCAAACACTGATTACTTCTAGAGATGAGACAGAAATAATTGAAGAATTGGAACCAGAAGGTAGAATTCGTTGTTATTAATAAGTAGCTGTATTTTCTGAAAAAATCTGTCTCTTTCCATTTTCATAAGCATTTCTTACTAGTAGTGGAAGCTGCCTCATTATGAGAAACTTCATGACAGAAATTACATTCTGGTGTACTTTACTTCTGAAGCTGGGTGGTGGGTAACATGTTTTCTTCACAAATGGAAACCGTATTGTAATTGATTGCAAAAATCTGATATATGACTTAGATTCATAAAATAGTAAAGGAAACCTGGCTTCTATTTTAAATGTCTTTCTATTCTCCCTTAGAACTATGCTGTTCTAAAGGCTATTTTAATAAATATGCTCCTTTTGTCTGCGGGTAACAGCCAGCACTGGTATCGGAAATCCTTTCAGACAGTGAGAGGGCTAGTATGCCGTATCGCATCTGTGACACGAAGTTGTTAGACTTATTTAAAGATTATGAAAACCAGGTCATCCTGTTCCACCTCTGGGCTTAAACTGTTTATTATGGCAATAACCAAATCCATGAGACCAAGTTTAAAATAAAAGCAGAAGCAGAATGCTAAAATTTTATGTTTCGTTGTTTGCAGCTTTTGCATAAGAATTCATTAGAAAGATTGGAAGAACTTGTTGAGTGTTGATGTCGAATACTAGTTGTCTTTATAATTTGCTTCATGGAAGAAAATGCTCTAGAGTGTTCCAGAAAATAATGCACCTGCGTACAGAACTACTTTTTTACTAAAAAAAAAAGGTGCATTCTTCTTTTACGTATGCGTGGTGTTAAAGGAAGTCAGAGGCAATCCACCAATTCAGGCCATATTCTTAAATTAAGCTAACAGTTGTGCATTACGGGACTTACTCCATTCGCCAGCTTGCATCTGGAAAACATTACTATTTTTTTAACAAACCAGAAAAATTACAGATTAGATGACTCTAGAGGTCATTGATTCACAGTGTTTATCTTCTTCAAAGAAGAGAAGATTTACCTGACACTCATTCTTTTTATATTAGTAAAGGAAATTTATTGCTATCAGATTTCTTAAGTCTTATCTGGTCTAAAATATAGCAGGGGTTACCTGCGCTGAGTTTTTTTTGTTGGTTTTTTTTTTTTTTTTAGATCAAGAAAATCATCAAGAGGATGATGCTGTTGAATCAGTAAAAACGGACAGTGATGACTGTATTATTTCAAGTCCGGTATCCACAAGTATTAAACAGCTGAGTCAGAGTATACATAGCAATTATTTGGTAAGACTAAGAAAAATATTTTAAGCCGAATGTCCTCTAAGAGTAGCTTTGCTATATCGAACGTCAGTTTTCAGTGAAGCTGTACGTGTACAGTATCAAATCTCTTGACTTATTCTTGAAACCAGCAATTCGGGACTTGAAGTCATACATACAAAATAGCACAGTGTAATATAAATTTGGGAAATTTACTTTGAACAGTATTTCCATAGGATAGTTCTCAAAAAATTTAATATTTCACACTTTTAGATCTAACATTGACTGAACAATCATACCATAAAACTAGTACTTAAAAAGTTAACTGGTTTTAATGTTGTGCAATGTGATATCCTAGAGATAGTTTTATTTTTTGAAGTGGTCTTTTCGAGGCTATGCGATATCTTACAAAGTAACTAGCAACAAGAAACACGTATGAGAAATATCCTCCGTTTTTATTAAGCTGTAGAAAGTACATCTTGAAGAAGCTACGCGTCTTCAGCTACGGTAGGTTTGTAGAAATGCTGTCACTTACACGTTCTTCAGAAAGATGCAGAAGGTACTTTTGAAGATTGCGTTATTAAATGTAAAATGTTAAAAAAAAGTCACCTGTAATTTTGAGAACTAAAATGAGTATCAGTAATCGCTATTAAGTCGAACTATAATACAGTTGATCTATACGTTTCTAGTCATCCTGTTATTTTATTTTATCAGAATGATTTAAGAACAATTCTGAGAAGATTTTTTATGTAGATTCATTTCAGGTTCATCAATTTCTACGTCCCTCCATCGATCTGTTCTTCTGTAACAATGTGCGTGTTTGTGAATGGTAGATAAAAACAGTAAAAGCTATACGCTGTTAAGGCAACATGTTTGATAAAAGTTGGACTTTAAAAATACACATGACTTTACTTGAATTCCTGGGTTAATTATAGAATACAGCATGTCAAAATTGCTGTTGAATTCTTCTATTATTTGTTTAAGATCAAAAATCACTGCCTTTTATCTTTTGAGATAATTATCCTGCTGGTAATCAAATACTATAAATAAGTCGTGTGATTTTTAGAGATCATTGTGCTAATTATCCTGTAAATCTTGAGTTGTATGCCAGACTGTTTTAAGTCATTTAAGATCATTCTGGGTTTTTTTTGTATGTTGCAAATTGGACAGGTCATGGTTATTTCTTAGATATACTGATCATCAGGTATATCTGACAGATTTTCCAGTATCAAGCTGTACCAGTTGCTTCTTTATTTTTCCTTCTTGTCTATGATGTATGATGGATCATAAAATACTTCATTTTGCTGTATTTCATTTATAAATTTGAATATGAAAAGCATAGTCAAGTCAAAGACCATCACTTTAATGACATTCGGTAGCCATTTGACTTACTAAATTTTAGGAAAAAAAATTTGCTGAAGCCATGTAGCTATATTAGTAGAGACAGAATTGTGTGGAATTTTTCCTGTCATCCTAGTAAAATTTCCATGAAACTGCTGAATAGTGAAAGAATCTTACTGAAATATTGATCCACATTTGGATTTTTCGTTAAAGTGTCATAGGATACATAATAAAAGGAAAAGTCTTTTGAAAGGAGGGGGTAAAACTGCATCCTCAAATACTGAAAGGACTTGACAGGAATGGGAATTGTTCTATATGGTGGCTATTTTTACGATAGGATACACATGCTTTTCATTTTGATTAATTTTACAATTTGCTCAGTAAAATGTAAGCTACCTCCATACTAAATACGAACATTGACTTGAAGTTCTGACTGAATATAGAAAGCTGATCTTTTGAATGTGATTTAGCACTTCAAGTGATTTAAGTTTAGAAATAAAAATTGTCAAAATATTTCCATATAGAAGTAATATTTTTAGTAAAGTTATGAAAATAAAGTAAAATATTGAAAAGAAAGAAGTAAAAAAAAAAATTCGACATTTGTGTATCCAGTGTGTTCTGTTTTCTCTTTGAAGAATATCATTGAATGCTCATCTACATATTCCAGTTTTGAAACCGTAGTGGCTTTTCTTTTTTCTTTCTTCCCACAGTAACTTTGGGAAATATTTGTGACTCTTTCTCTTGAGTCTGACATGCCCATTTAAATAAAACTTAGTAAAATTTAGCTGTACGCAAATACTCCAGACTTTGCGGAACAGTGTGAAACAATTTCATACAAGGAACAGAAAAATGTAATTTCAGTTAAAGATAATAAGAAAAGGCTCTAGTGAAGAACAGTTGGGATATTACTTTTATGATTACATGTTAAAATTAACTTTTAAAGGTGTGTTTGATTTAACTAGGAAAGTTCACTATATGAAGTTGAATTCTTTACAAATACGTTATTACTTTACATGCCTAACAATTTTCTGATCTGATGGATTTTTATTGAACTGTTTGTAGTATAGTCTGCAGTAGGTACTAACAATTCTCTTTTATTTGGAAAACTTCGGTACCTTGTATTACTGAAAGTATTTTAAGCAGTTACAGGAGCACTTTGCTGTGAAGGTGAAAATGATGACAGCTGAAATTTGTGATTCAGATAGCATTTTTACATAAAGATAACCAGCAGCCTATGACTATGACTACTGCAAAAATATTTTAAACACTGAATGGAAATCAGTATCTTTTGCAACAACAGTCTCGGCTACAAACCCTGGAGCTTTAGATTCTCATTTTGTGTATGTCAATCAGTCAGTATCAATCGTATAAAAAAGCTGATGATTTACATATATGTATGTATGTTTGTTTTGTGTTAACACTTAAAGAATCAAAAAATAATTTGTATTATGTTTATGTTTTGTTTTTAAATAGGAAGTTGAAAAAATCCGGATTAAAATTACATCACTCGGTCTTACTGAGTCACGAATTACATCAGATGAAACAATACAGCAGCTGTTTGTAGAATGCAGGTTGAACGGTTTCCTTGCAGAGGAGACCCCACTGTCACTTCCAAAACCAACAGGTGGTCAGAGGATTCACTATAACTATAGCACGGGTAAGTCTGATGTATTCCTGAGCAGGCTTGGTTCTTCTCTTAAATAACATAACACCACTACTTGCAAGTACTCAGTGTTCTTTTAATGACAGCTTTTTAATGGGGGAACTGATTCATCCATGTTTAATACTAGTACATTGCCAATTACTTCATAACACTTAATGTTTATATTTACACTACTAGCATACGTAGAACTACTGTAATAATTTATAGTTCTCTTGTTATTTTCCCAGCTATTTCATTGTATTTCAATTATTCATTAACTTTTTCTTCCTGGTAAAGTTCTATTGCATTTAAGATTCAGCCTGAGTGCTTCAGTCTTTGACTTCTAGATGACAGTATTTTCTGGTGTGGGTGAATCAGTTTGCTATTTGTGACAAACCATTAATACAGACATTCAAATTGAGCATTCTTCTAAAAATAATTTTGTAAAAGTGGCTTTGCAGAAATGGTGTCTCAGTCAGATCTCTAAAATTGCTACCATCTACAAACCTGATTTTAGAATGCAGGTGGCCAAAGAATTCACTCATTTACATCCTTCTCTTACTCATAAACTATTGGATTGCTCTGTGTGTAGCTGAAGACAGAAATGAATCAGAAATGTCACGTCAACCACTGCTATGCTGGCACTGCCCACTCGAGAGGGAATATAGGTGACGGATTTTCTCCGGTCCATGGGTCTGGAGATTTCTCATATTGAAATACTGTGGCAGGAAAGGAGGATTAAATTACTGAGGCTGTCAAAAAGGATAAGCACTTTGCCGTACATTCCCATTATGTCTAGCTTCCTTAGTGGAAGAAAATACAGTAAATCACTTCAAATACAAAGCAATAAAGACCACTGGCTTTTAAAATCATGAGTGCTATTGCCATTAACAGAAAGTGACAGCTATGTGGCATGCTTAGATGCTGCTTGTATCTTTTTTGGCCGTGTTCATATAAACGTGCCAGTGACACACCATTAGATCACATGATTCTAACATTTGATTCTAACATTGTTTTTCCTTAGAAAAGAAGTGGAAATAAACACTTATTTGTCTTTGTTCTTTTCTTCATGCTCTTTCTTCTAATAGGTGAAAAACAATTGATAACCAATTACATTATTTGCTTTGCAGTGATAAATGTGGATAAGGAAGATAATCACGCAGAAAGAGAGTATCTCAAGTCAATTCTTCTAAAGCCGGATCTACCTGATGACAGGTACAGATGAATGCTGAGAATCTCTAATATAGGCCTTTGTAAATAATGCTTGTGGTTTGCCTTTTTGTCTTTACTAACAAGGTAACCCTAAGTAGTTAATACATAACTAACAAAAAGAAGAATTGTTTCAGCTAGGAATGATGCCTGCATTCTGATGTGGCAGCTGGTCTTATTTCTTCTCCAAGTAGGTGCATATGGAATGGAATATTTCAACCTCATCTAATGTTCGTTTGTTTGTTTAGTGCTCTGGTTTAATTGGGGGGCGGGAGGGGGTGTTTGTGTTGTTGATGGTTTTTTTTAACAGCTTTGTTTTACAAAAGAGAGATTCTAAATCCTATCATCAATAGTCTATCAGTAACGAATTTGAAAACCACATATCTATGCGATGGTAGAATAGTACATTTGTTGCTTTCCGAATTCAGAATACTAAAAGGAATCTTAAGAAGTGCAGAAAGTGTTCCTTGGCCCCAGAATTTAAAAAAAAAGTGTATATATATGGATGTAGCAGACATCTATTATATGAATACATATGAGAAAGATCATGAATTAGACTTGTTCAATTTCATAGTAATAAATTTGTTCTTACTCAATTTTTTCATTGAGATAGCATGTGCGTTACTTGGAGAGAATGAATTACATACTTTGATTCTGTTTCTTCTTGAGTGTCAGTCTTCATTAAAATGGAACAACTATTAATTTAAAGATCCATTTAATTTACAGAAGAGTAGGATACCTGCTGATTGCATTTGAAGTGTCAGTCATTTGTAAATCTGATTCACAAATCACTGATTCACTCCGAGTAAGAGAGAGTGATCTCTCTCCCTTCCATTTCCCTTAGTTTGCCATCTATATTAGGAAGGTTGCTAAACATATTCTACTAAAGCATGTTCTACTAAGATTTAACAATAATGAGGATAAAATACTCCTTTTTTTTTTTTTCCTGACAGATAATTTAGTTGCTAAAGAAATTTCCCTGTCCAACCATCCAGGACCACTCTGGCAGTCACACTTCACCACCTGCGCTGGGACTGAGGTCCCTTGGCAGCTACACCCCCCACACTGTCCCAGTGAAACCAGTTCCCCTCACCAGCTCCAGCCGAGGTTCCCAGTCGCTGAGTCTGAGAGGTCCCAATCCATAAATTATTTTAATTTTGGTGCAGTAATTAAACATTTCAAGTTGGAGCCTCGGAGGAGGGACCCTGAACCCCTGGGCTGTCGTACCCTCACGGGACAATCTGGGGGTCATCATCTTCTGCCATGTCTCC
Source organism: Gymnorhina tibicen (assembly GCA_013399875.1). Lineage (NCBI taxonomy): Eukaryota > Metazoa > Chordata > Aves > Passeriformes > Artamidae > Gymnorhina > Gymnorhina tibicen. The sequence goes on from VXAZ01004979.1 coordinate 37,012, forward strand.
GTCTCCGAGTGTCCCTCACCTGGCTGTACCCAAAGTGTGGGGGTTATTGGCTCCTGCTGTGTCTCCTAGTGTCCCTCCACAGACTGGACCGCAGGTCCCTGGGCCCTTTGTTGTGCTAAAGGATGGCAGTTCACAGCCTCTTGCCTTGGGCTGGGCTCCTCCAGTGCTCAACCTGCAGCTGCTGCTGAGCCACCTGCACTGGATGGATTCCTCAACACAGTGAAAGAAAACAGTTGGTCTGTGTGCTGCGATTTCCCCTGTAAATACTTAGATATCTATACTAAATATTTTACAAACCTGAGGTAAAAATGAGGTAAAATAACAGCAGTGAGCTTCTTCTCAGAGCAGAAGCGTTCATCTCTTATGTGTGCCATCATGTCACTGCTGTCCCCTGTGTTACTAAGTAGGTTGTTTCCTGCAGTTATCAGAACGTCTGGTTTGGCTTGTGCTGAAATTTCAGTTCCTTATTGAATAAATAGGAAGGCAGAAGTTCATCAGTAATCCAGTTCCCCATTTTATCAAAGCAAGAGGACCACCAAGGAACAAAATTTGTGGAAAGATTCTGCCCATACACCAAATGCTTCCACCTCTATGCATTTTAAACTTGTAAAATAGTGTGGTATTTTTCTTTTTTATGGTTTGTAATTTGATTTTTGACCTTTTTTGAAGGCAAAATACCTTTTTTTGTGTGTGTGTTTGTGTTTAGCCTAAAATTTACAGTGGTCAGTGATCCCCCAGAAGATGAACAGGATCTTGAATGTGAGGATATTGGGTTTGCTTATGTCAGTTTAAAAGAGATATTCCAGAAGCAAAGAGATATCATTGAGCAAGATATTGATGGTAAGTTTTAAAGATCACTTTCTTGTAAACTTCTGTAGCCTAAAATTTGTTGAATTTCTACTTTGTTTTGCAGGCTTCACTGTGCAAGTAATTGTTTGACATCATTGTTTCAATAACAAATTCTTTGAGACTAACTAATCACTTCCGCATTTGTTTGCAAAAGTCTGCAAAAGCTATCTATTAGTGTTATTCCTGAAAGTATGTTTTTTAAAAACCCCAAACCAAACAGCATTCTCACCTCAGAGTAATTAGTTTATAAAACCTGAGAACTTTCAAGCCAGGTCCGCTACTATAATTCTCTCTTTTCTACAATGTACTTCATTGTGGTAGGACAATAAATACGTATTTTGTATAAAAATTTGTTTTGTATTAAAATTTATATCAGCAATTTGGTATTACTAATGTCTGTATTTTATTTGAAAATATGTTATAACCCCCAGAGTACCTTCAAGTCTGTTTCCTCCATATCAAACATGTATGAGACAATATGAAATACTGGTGGTTTTGGTTAGGAATCGGTTTTAGTGAGCACCCTTCTGTAACAGGTTGTGACCAAACTCACTGTGGCTCATTACAGCAAGGTGATGTGAGTAGGAAGTGTGGAATCTTCCATTTCCTGGGGTCATAGCATGCATTTTTATAACACTTGTAAGAAGATTCAAGAAGGCTTTTTGGTCTTTTTGTAGACAGTGAGGATAATATTCCCCTTGCTCAATTTCCTGTTCCCTAGGGCAGCAGGGACATGGTTACCAATGGTGCACTTTTCTCTTTACCTTTTCCTCTCAATCCTCTTTCCCCATTGGGGTGAAGAAGCTGAAAGCACCTCTGTTATAAAAGAGTCGCTCTCCTTTCCCAGTAAGTGAACAAGTTCGATGACTGGACACAGAGCACCCATGTTCACAAGGTGACTTCTGCAACAGCAAGAGTTCTAGTGAGCCCCAGCAGAATGCCAGGCTAACGTCACTTTACTACTTCTACTACCGTGTCTAATTCCTGTACCTTGAGCAACGGGGAGCTGAGTAATGAGGGAAAGACGTAGGCTTTCTTATCCGTTCCCATTATCACGCATGATTTGCATCCATGCTGTTGCTAAAATACTCAAAGTTACAAGAACGCGATAAGGAAAATTCTAAGAAGAATCAAATTTCCAAGCTCTGGAAAAATAATATACAGATTTGAGGCATTTCCTGTTGTGGCTGAGCAACTTAAGCTTTTCTCCACCAATAATTTTTCTCCAAGCACAAAAGCTCCTCCAAAAATGTATTTTGTAATCTCTCACTGGAAGATTGGGGTTTTTTTCTGGAATTCATGACCATACCTCCCACTGTCATAATTCCCATTTGATAAGATTGATGAGTTATGTAAACATAATTTTTGAAAGTCACTTGTCACAAAACTGTTAAAATTCTTAATCGTCATCCGAGAGAACTATTAGGACGTTGTAAGCTAATCATTACCACGTAACTACTTCGATATTGTGAGGAGCATTTCTTCCCCTAATCATCAGACATTTAAACTAATTTTTACTTTGTTAATTATATCTATGAAAATTATAATAATAGCTAGAAGTACTTCTATTCTTTTTCCCTGCTGCACTTCTCCCCTTTCCTGCACATGCTGTAGAGTTTTTTGGGGTTTTTTATTGCATCCATAACATATAAACTTGCCTATTTTCTGAAAATTAAGATGTTTCAGAGAATTTAAATTAATTTTATGTTAATATATGTCAGATCATGGCAAGAGAATATATCTTTATATTTTCTCGGACAAAGTCATTGTAAAAGGATCAGTTCTTAAGATCTGGACACGGATGTCTGTTAAATGTAAGGGCACAATAAACAGAATTCCTAACTATTGTTGTACACATTGTCTGAGTTGGATATTGGTTTAAGGAAAAATAATAAACCTAGACACAGGGAAATTCACAGGACACTACTGCATGAAGATAAAGTCATTCTTAAGTTAGATACCGTAAACTTCCTTTATTCTTTTTGAGGATTGCAACCATGTATCTTTTTCATACTTTGTTCCTTTCATTGCTGATTGTGTCAAATTGAAGCAGTTAAGTGAATGGCTAACTAAGAAGATGGATGAAAAATATTATAGTCAAAACATCTGACAATATGTCTCAGAGATAATAGGGCAGTATAAAAAGTGAGAAAATAGAATTAGTGTTATCTTCTGATGTAATTAATTACAATTATCCTGCTCTTCTTTTAAGTAAAAAGGATACAGTCCCCTGAAGTCTGCTCTTGAAGTTGACAGTTGACTGAGTGATTTGCCGAGGCTGATTTGGACCCATCCATCATACACAGTGTAGAAAGTGCATTAATTGGTGTATTTTTACTTAAAACTATTCCTATGTACGTAGATATGTCTTTAATAGAGTTTGGAATATATTTATTTACATATGGTGAAAAATAATTATTTTATATAGGCAATTATTATATCGTCACTTTCCTTTTTAAGTTAATTCCAACACTAATACTTTTATTGATGTACATTCTAGTTCTAAGGTGGTTAATTTCCAGTAGCCTGAGGACCTGAACTGGAAGATTGTTTGTTTGTTTGTTTGTTTGTCCCCCTTTTTAGCGTGTGCCAGGTGCCCTTTAATCTGCCAAACACTAAGGACAATAACCAAAACAAAAGTGAAATCTTAAGTTAAATAGCTAATGCTGTTTTCTGCTATTTCCTTTCTAGTTTTCGATTCACAAGATGCCAGTGCGCTAATCGGAAAGCTCACAGTGACAGTGGAGGCCCTCCATGCACTGCGTTCAGTCTATGAGGAATGCAGAAATGACTAGGAGGCAGGAAAGGGACATTTGCCTATAGAAGTTCTTGCTCCCAATGTAAAGATTTACTTGATGGTTCATCAAAAATGAGATCTTTGTCATTCTTACAGTATATTTAATGTAAAATGAATATGAAAAAGATGCTTGATGTGCAGGTGTGAAGTTTTGTACACTTTTCAGTCTGTTTTCTTATTTTTAGGGTCCTTGCTGAATCATACTTCAAGCTCTAAACACTGTCACAGTCTAACTTTGTTCTAACAAAGTTTGGTTTCAAACAAAAGCTGTTATCAGATACCAGTTGAGGGTATTTTGTCTAAGGAAATAAGTGATGGTGAACCTTCAAACAGAAATGCTTGTAGATTCTTACTAAGAGTAGTTCTATCACAATACTCTGTCAAAATATGATCATTCGTGTCAGAAGTGACCTCAGGTAGTTTTTAGTCCAGTTGCTGCAGGATTAGGTATTATGTTAGGCCACGTTGCTCAGGCAACGTTGTATCCAGCCTGGTCTGAAAACCTCCAAGGATGGGGACTGCTTGACTTCTCTGCACAACCTGTTCCAATGCCTGACTGTTCTCATAGTGAAAAAAGGAGATGCATTTCTACACATTACTTCAATCCAAATTGAAGCCAAAGCTAGATCTAAGCACATGGAGCAGCTTTTGCACTTAATTCACCATCTAATAATTTTTTTTTTTTTTTTTAATTCTAGGGGATGGCATGTTTGTCATTTGTTTCAGCCATTTAACATTTTGCACAGAAATAAAAACAACAAAGCATTTAGTGTTGATTTTCATGCTTTGCAGTATGCCATCAAATTTTCATCCAGTTTTGCAAAGCAGTTGACAAAACATAGCTGTTATTGTTAACAGTGCAGTTTGCTCAGGTAATGTTTCTGTAGATTTCAGTGGTAAACAATTTGTTATGGTTTATTCCTGGGCTCGGGGTTTTTTTATATTAGGCTTAGATTATTTTAAGAGTAAGGATAGCTGCAACAGTGCAAGACAGGTCTTGCACACAATCTAGCAATTATTTGTTTCACACTTTCGTGGATTTGGAAAATAATCTATTTTCTATTTAGACAAACTGTTATTCTTGTTAAATGCAGAATTATTTCTGTATGTATTAAAGTCACAAGAACTGAATCCTTGAAAAAATGTTGGGAAAATGTGATCCTTCTACTACTACCAAAAAAAAAAAATCAATAAACTCTTTTGCTTGTTATAAACCAGTGGTTATTCTGATTACCTACTCAAAAGTACAAATAGCTACACAAGCTGATAGCCTTTCACCTTCACGTGAGGAAGAACTTCTGTACGCTGAGGGTGGCAGAGCACTGGGACAGCTTCCCAGGGAGGTTGTGGAGTCTCCCTCTCTGGAGACATTCAAGACAAAGACCTACCTGGCCGCGTTCCTGTGTCGCCTCCAGGTGACCCTGCCTTGGTGGGGTGATTGGACTAGATGATCTCCAGAGGTCCTTTCCAACCACCAGCAGACTGTTCTGTGCATGTATTTCAAATCAATGCCTTTTATTGAGGATAAGTAAAGGTATGAGGTTGATGTAGCTGGGCCTGTGGAATTTGCAGCTACTTAAAGGGCCATTGCAATTACAGTGGAGCCAGCCAGACTCCTTTCAGTTGTGGCAGACAGTGTAGAAGGGGCACAAAAGCCAGACCTTGCAGATTCACTGGGCTCTGGTTGGGTTTTGGGAAGAACTTGTTCCCCAGGAGGCTGGTGTGCTGGGAGGGGACGAGAAGGGGGACAACAGCGTGGTGGGTGCAGGTCTGGCTGGACTCAATGACCCTTCCGACTCAGGATATTCTATGGTTCTGTGCATAACACATTTCAAAAATACTATGAATCTTGAACATTCCTTCTTTAATAAGGTTCAAAGAGGAAAGATGAAAGCAAATACAATAATAAAAAATATTTATCCAGTATTAATGTGTCTTTTTCTTGCGTTTTTTGCAGTTTTGGCCAAGCTGTCCTTGTCTCCTTTTATTATCTTCTGTACTGGTGTCATTGTCACAACTTCGCCATTTTCTCTTTCTTTCAGAGGGTCTTTCATCCCACTCAGTGCACTTCACAGTCACTTGGATGTGGCCAGTTCAGGAGAACTCCATGCAGTCTTAAAATGTGCAGTTTGATTCTGATGGGGAGAAAAGGTATAAGATAGAGAAAAGATAGTGTCTGAATGCATTGGTGGAGTCATCTGCTAATAAGGAAAGTGTTAACCCATTGTACTCTGTACTGTGTACTGCTATGCTAAAACATGGTACATTTAGAGAAATAGAAACTTAAGTTGTTAACACTGTGAAGAGGAGATTTTAAAGAACTTAATTTTGCATGTATTATGACTTATACAATTAAAAGACTGACAAACTATAAAATAACACAGAATGTTTGAGAATAAAGCTATTTTATTACAACAACTAGTATAGTTCAGAAAAGTAGACAAATTTTTCATGGCAAAGTTAGAACAGAGACATAATCTGATTTAAGATTAAATTGCCAGCTAGTCCTCACATACGGTAAACAAACATGGTATTCCTTTCATTTCCTCATCTCCGTTTGTATGATAAATATTTGTTACTGCAGTGCCTATTGGTAATGTCAAGGCATGCACATCTGCAAGTTCCTCAAACCTGGTTTAACCAGTTTTAAAGTCAATGTGGAACAAAGCATTCCAACAAGGAGCTTGAAAGATTCCCAGGTGAGCAACCTGCCTGGCAACCTGCTAAGGCAAGGTGAGGTAGATTTATGAAGGCATATTGGTGATGAGATCACTTTCTGCTGAAGCTTCAACAAACTATCATGTGAGGCACTGCAATACCGTCCTCTCTGGCAAGCAGGAAAGGGGATGAAGTTGGTCGTGTGTGCTGGTCTGCCGAGTCTGGTCTCACAGTTGTATATCTCTGTTGCCTTGTTACTGAGGAATAGGTTCATCAGCAAGCAGAGAGGGGAAGATGGTGCACTCCCTTCCAAAGGGAGTAGAGGAGACATTGGAAAGTTGGTACAAGCACCAGCTCTTCCTGGGAAGATGGGAGGGCAGGCCCCCACCCCATCCATGCAATAGGGAACAGGTTCTCTCCATTTTCCTGCTCAGATTGCAGCCAACAAGGGTAATTGATCCAGACTGCTTCCCTTCTGTAGTTCCAAGGGCTGGCCAGTCCCCAGTCACACTGGGTGAGCAGGACTGTCCACAGTTGGTACCTCACGTTAAAGGCTGGGTTTCTTCAGCCCTACCAGTCCACAGACTCATCAGATTCAGAAGCTTCATTATGTGTTTGGGGAGTAGGTTTGATGCACAGGTTTCCACCTGAAGAGACCAGTTTCCTTGCTTTGTGGAATATCTCAGGGGAGATAAGGGCGAGAATGGTCCGGTGCACCAGAGTCTTGTAGAGGGGGGAGTGAAGTGTGAGTTCTTGTCATCTGCTGCTGTGAAAGTAAATCATGAAGGAGAGACCTACATGGGCATGTGAAGGTTCAGGCCAGAAACCCTCAAACTGTTGTTTCCTGAACTTGGGCAGTGGTGATTGATGGAGTTTTAGGTTTTGTTTTAGCACATTTCAAACTTCTGCTGGGCATTTCTGAATTGAGAAGAACTAAGAGGTTTCCCTAATGGAATTAACTGTATGTGAAGAAGCTGTTGCTTGCGTGGTTGTAGTCCATTGAGGTCAACTTGTCCCACTATTTGGAACACAGTGCAGGAAAGAGCTTTGCAGACTTTAGTATTTTTAGCTTCCTTATGCTATATACCTTTAAGACATTCTTGCAGGAAGAAAATAGTTTGGTTTGGTAGATCCCATTATTAGAGGACCCTGAAGTGTCCTAATACTGTGCTTAGAGCACATTTTGAGACATGAAGTAAGCACTGTTTTTTGCAGAAATGCAAAACGCATTCAGCTTCCTAAAAATGTTCCCAAATGTTTAACTTTTAACGCAAACTCATCACCTCTTGAAAGTCAGGGTCATCATGAAGTAAACTGTTGTTCACCGGCAAAGGAGTAACAGGAAATGGAGAATTTCCAGAAGGCTCTTGATGCCTAAAGGAAAAACAAGCAATTGTACAAAGGCTGGATGTCCGCCACTTATCAGAGTGCTAAGACTTAACTCTTGGGCTGTAATGGGAATATCCAAGAGGACAACTGAGATATTAATAACAGGACTTACATGAAAAAAAAAGATAAAACAAAGGAAATATACCCAAAGGCTTAATTAATGACCAATACTCATCTGTGCACACACAAAAGGGTACTAGATTTCACCACAGGAGTTCAGCTGAAATACTGTATCTGGGGTGTTCAGACTTCCACTGTAACAGGTTTATAACTGTGCATTCATATGTACATGACAGCTGCTTGTGCTTATACACACAAAAAATGCAGGTGTAAACTCGGTGAGGGTTAAAAAAGGACTATCTCTGTTGTCAGATTTTTTTCCCAAATGACTGAAAACATTGTTAGTGCAAAACCCAGAGTTCAGGATGTTCTCATGGTCCTGAATACTGCAGAAAAAAATAAATGGAAAATTGAAGCTAACTAAACATCTGGCAAGCTAAACAACCAAACATTAACTGCAGCCTGTTGCAAGCCCTCGGTAAGGATGCAATGACAAGATGCTGTTTTAATGAAAAACCTCAAAATTGCTCTTACCACATCAACTCACTTTCTTAATAAGATTTTTTTAAAAGTATAATCATAAGGTTCATTTGCAGGTGATCTTTTTGTTACCTGTCTCCAGGAGAATCTAAGTCAATATGGTTTTCAGAACCATGTGTACAGTTGTCTAGTTCTGGTGAGTGAGAAGTCCCTGTAAATAAGACAAGAGTACAAGAGTGTAATGACTATTCATTTATGACAATTCAATTAACAAGTTAGAAACCACAGAAAGTGTTTTGTGTCATCTGTAGTGTGCTAGTAGATCTAAGGTAGTATACAAAGGTATGGTGTCATTTTATGGCAGATAATCAATAGCATCATCTTACAGCTTGAAAATGTTAATTTTTCATTTATTCACTTACAGAAGTACAAATCTGGGCTGTTGAAGTAATCAAGAACAGCATCATTGTCATCCAGTTACAGACATAGGAGATGCTTCTGATTTTGGGAGCCTCAGATATTCTGCTTAAACCCAGCAACTGCTCTGTAGAGCCTTTGAAGGAAGCAGTGGCACAGCAGGAACATGAGTCCTTAATGTCTGGGTTGCAAACGCTGCCTGATCGTTGGCTTGCTCGAAGGTTTAGTTCCATATGCATAAAATGAAGAATATAAGTTTGAATTCAATACATTCTTTGAACTACAATCCCTTTCCCTTTAAAACAGCTCCGGTAACTCTGTGGCTCTAGTCTAAAAATGATCCAAGAGCTCAATAGTGTCTGGCCTTACTGAATCAACCTTTCCTGTCAGACTGCAAGGTAAAGATACACCCCAATTCCTAAATGTAATCTGGCATGAAAACCTGGATTGCTGTTTTCCATACAGCAGTGTCTGACACAGCTTGCAAGTTATGCTGTTCTGAAGCAATCCATTGTATTCTCTTAGCAAACAAAAAAATACAAGGACTGAATCCTTCCCTCTGCAAAAGCCACAGGAAGTCTTTGTTTCTAAACAAAAAACCCCAAAAATTAAAAAAAAAAATTTCCAACTGCAAATTGTTATCTTTGTAAAAGACTGTAGGATTCAAAACTGTTCTTAAAAAAGTTTTACATGTAAACTTTACCATTGGAACTATGAAACATACCCTTCCAATACTGCACAGTAATTGGTCTTCCATACAAATGGATTCCATCCAGCAGAGCTTTTGCATAAGGCACTGATACTTTGTGTTTAAAGCAGACATATCCAAAAGACTTAGGTTTTCCTTCTTTGTCCTCACAAATCGTCACTTTGGTTAATGGTCCAGCCTGAAAGAAATTTCTATTATTTAGCAGAGACTGATATTTCATTGTGTTTTGAATATTTCATGATGATTTCTCTTTTGCCATAGTCAGAAACCGTAAGTTTCTTACTCTGAAAATGTCTCTCCACATTCACAAAGCTCAAATTCTGAGCCTTCTACAAACAAAAATCAGCTCCACAAATGTTAAAAGGGAACCAAGCATCAGTTCATGTTTAGTCTTTCATAATCAGAATTTTTATTATTTTTAGAACCCCATACCGTAATAATTATCTTCCCAAAGGGGAAGACTAATTTACTGACTCCATAGCAAAAGTTATCTTCCAGTTCATAAATAAAAATATTAATAGCTTAGAAGTAGCAGTAGATACTTGCTCATCACTTGATGGAGGGGAAGAGCTAGAGGTCAGGGGTGCATGTTTAGGACTATGCCATAGCAGCAATATTGAACTGGATACTTTCCAAGATGGGGCAAAATTACAATGAGAAGCATAGGCTGTTGCAGCAAAAGGGAAACCTGAGTGAAAACAAGATAAAACGAGGGGAAAAGACAAGTTACTGGGATGACCTAAAGACCCAGGTAAAAGCTGGCAGTTGGATGACTGCTGCAGATTATGCAGAATAATGCAAAACTGTGTTCTAAGAGCATCTTTCTCAATTTTGCATTTTGTACTTTATTATTCATGTCCTCTAGGAAGATAAACTTTCTTAAGCTCACATTTACAGTTATACAGCAGACTACTATTTAGTCTTGGAAACAGGTAGGAATTTCGAGCTCAGGCTTGAAACAGGTCCAACTACTTTGTGTTTCTACACTGTGACCGAAGGGTCGGGGTTTGAAGGGATCTCTGGAGAGTATGTTGTCCAACTCTCCTAACTGAACATCCCATTGGTGGAATTTTTTTCTCCTCGAGCATTAGAACAGCATTTCTATATAAGGGTACCCGTCCGCTACCTGCAGGAAGAGCTCGTAGAGGATCTCCTCCCTGACCCGGCTCTCCAAGTTCCCCACGAGCAGAGTCTGCTCCGCCGCCTCAGACTGCCCCGGCGATGACATAGAGCCTGCGGGAGCACTGCGGGAGTGCGAGAAGAGCGTCCCAGCTGCTGGGAAGCTGCGCTCCGGGGCACGTTGTGAGGGACCGGGCCCGGCTCCTGGCAACACTGGAACGCGGGCGGGCGGGTGTCGCGTCTGTTTCTGACACCACCCACAACATCTGTTTGTGACACCGTACGTAATCGTTCGGTGTGTAGTAATGATGGTAAATACAAACATGAAGGTTTTTTCTTGTATTTTTGCCACTGAATCTTAAGTCCTGGCAGGACTGACTGGTGCAAAACAAAGCGACCAACCCTGAAAAACAATCCACCTCCGCAAACTTGTATTCACAAGTGTGATCCACTCCTGCCGCGACCTCATCCCTCACCCGCCGCTGCCACCGCCGGGCCCCGCGCCCGGTGCTCAGCCACGCCTTTCTTGGTGCTCCGCCACGCCGCTACCGGGCACCAGGCCTGGCGGCGGCCCCGAGGGACACTCAAACGCTGGGCGGCAGCAGCGCTCCAGCGGTACCGGCGCCGCAGTTCCGCGCTTTGCACTCCGAGCGCCGCCGCCATCGAGCCCGTGGGAGGGCAGCGGCGTGTCCTCGCCGGGAGGCGGCTCAGACCGCGGCTCCGCAGTGCCGGACCCGCGCGCCGCCGCGCACACGCGGGTTTACCTGTCCACCTGCAGCTCGGCATTTTGACCAGCGGGTGGCAGCAGGGAGGAACACACACACACACACACACACACACACACACACACACACACACGCACGCACACACGCACACACGCACGCGCACGCACGCGCACACGCGCACACGCACGCACGCACACACCCCGCCGCCTTTTTCGGTCAACGCGCATTTAGGGCTTTCTTGGCTGCAGGAGCAGCTACTGACCACACGGTGGCACTCGCCAGCGCGGCTCGGCGGGGTCCCAGCCCGGGAAGTCCCGCGGAGGTCACAGCCGAGGAACGCGGAAAGGACACAGACAGAGGCGGGGAGATGCACGGGAAACACATGGAGATGACATACACCAGATTCAGCCGGGATAATGCTCAGTAGACCATTCATTTGGAATAACCCACACGAAGCAACCCAGTCTGGCTAAGTGACCCACAATGGATAATCCACAGCAATGCCCACCCCCAAACTGCAAACATTTCACCCCAAATTTTCCCAATTGTTGGTCGTGTTGCCATTTTGGAGTTTTTTTGCTAGTATAAAAATTGGGTTTTCCTTTCCCAAATATTCAATTTGGCAATTTTCTGAAGCTTTTTCACAACATAAAAACTAAGTGATTTTTACTTTTGGCTCTGTACCTGAAAATGTGGGTTTTTTAGCTTTCTGGCTGCTCGCATCTGTGCATCACAGGACAGCCCAAGCACCAGTGCCTGCTGCCAACACCATGAAAGTCCCTGGGGATGCTGCTGCTCTGAGCCTGCACAGCATCCATAGGGAGCAGCACAAGGACACTAGAGGGATGGGAGCATGGGCAGTGCCACAGGCACTCAGCTTTCCTAAAAGCATAACGTTAGAATACAGCTGGCTACAGACACTCCATGAGGCTTGATTACATCTCGTCACGGACACCTGATGAAGCCAATAAAAGATGTGCCAGTTTTCGAATCGTGCACATCTGCGCCCCATCCGTCTTGGAAGACAGGCGCTCACAAAGCTGATGCAGGCAGGCAGAGTGGGAGAGCCCCCAGGGCTCCTCTTCTCCAGGCCAAGCAGAGCAGAGGTTGTGCCCTCAGCCTCTTCTATGCCTCCATCATTCCAGCTTCTCCACTGGCATTGCTCCACAGTGCCCATACCTGCCTGGACCTGGTGGCCCCAGCCTGCACACCATACCCAGGCACAGCCTCCCCTTCCCTTCAGTGCCTCCTGCATCCTTGCTGGCACAGCCCAGTTGTGGGACTGCCCTTGCTGACCAGGCACGCTGCCCACGCCTGCCCACCTCACCCTCCAGGGCCACTCCCACAGCCACAACTGGTCCCCAGTTCCTTGGCTCCTGCAGGGCATCAGCCCATCGCCAGGCTAATGCTCCATGTCCCCAGTAGCCCATTCCCCTCTCGCCTAGTCCCAGCTGTCAGTGTGATCACTTGCACCCTCCACCTCCACAGAAAAGACACTGAACAGCAGCCCCTGAGAGATCTCCCCAGTGCACGGCCACCAGCCAGGCTTGGACACCGACTGCCAGCACCCTTGAAGCCAACACAGGCGGGACAATCCCTCAAGCTGATCTGGCACCACTGGCTACAGGAGAGCCCAGCTAGCTCTCTCCCCAGATCCCTGCTCCTGCACATCCAGGAGCATTTGTGCCAACACCTTCCCAGGGACTGAGCAGTCTGAAGGCTCTCCCACCCTTCCTCCTTGCCCTTCTGGAATATGGCTGTGGCAGTTCTCAGATTGATGGGAGTTTCCCCAGGGAAGCAGGACCTTCTGAAGAGGAGGGCCTGGCACTGGCAACATGGCTCCCCCCCCTAGCCCCAGGGTGCTCCCCAGCCAGTCAGAGACATGTAGTAAATGGTTTAATTAACGCATTGACAGCACCAGAGCCAGCCTGAGCTGGACTTTATCCGCTGCTCTGCTTGGCTGCCAGTCTCTTGTCTCTCTCTTCAGCAATGGTCAGGCGGATGCCCTTTCCACGGGGCAAGGAGATCCATGGCTTGTTGCCCTGCAGCAAGGGAGAAGAAACCACTTCACACCAGGAAACCCAGATAGCAACAGAGCTCTCCCTCTACGGGGGAAAGCAGCAGAAGCCCACCCGTGCTCATGCTGGGCCAGGTACATGTGGTGGTGGCACTGGCCCAGCAGAGGCCCCTGAGAAAGGTGCCAAAGATGCACGGGTCTACAGCTGCCTTTCTGTCACATCCTTGAAGAATGCACTTCAGCTAAAACCGAAACACCGCCCCTCTCTAATCTGGCCCAAAGAGCCCGTCAGGGATGGCAAAACAGCGAATGCTTTGTGCGGGGCACTCTTGAGTCAGAGCAGCTGCCCAGATCGCACCAAGGCCTGAGCACTGCTCAACCCCCAGCTCTCAGGTTTCAGGGCTGCTTCTCGAAAACATTCGCATTCCTAAATTTGCAAATGCTTCTTCCCCTTCCCAGAGCAGGCAGAAATACAGGGAGCCAGAACTGAGGCCAGCACTGAAGCTCCACTGTGTGGGAAGACAGCTGCCTAACGAAACACCAAGGCTCTTTGCCTCAACCAGCGGCCCCTCAGAAGAGCAGAGAACCCCCCACCTGGTGCCCGCACGGCCTTACTTTGCCTATAACGAAGATGTTGGAGAGCCTGGTGGCAAAGCTGTTGCCGTTGGCGTCCTTCACGTGAACCACATCAAACGACCCGGGGTGCCTCTCCCGGTTGGTGATCACCCCAATACGGCCCAAGTTGGCACCGCCAGTCACCATGCACAGGTTACCTGAGTAAGGGAATACAGGTGTGACAAGAGCTGGCACCAGGTGCTGTGGTGAAGTCCTTCCACTTGGGCTCTTTCCCATACCAAACATTCCCATCCCACCTGTGCTAGCTCTGCTCACAGCTCTGTGACTGATACCTTCTCTCACCACCAAGAACAAGCTTAAGCACCTTCCCACCAGCTCGCTGCTTCTACCTGGTGCCTCAGAAACCTCCTGCCCTGTCCAACTGCTCTTCCCGCTGCTAGGACACAGGAGGAACCCCCCCTCCAGCTCCAGGTGGACATGCTCCTGGGAAACAAACCCCTTCCCACGGCTGACACCACTGCCTCTCTATTTCACTGCAAATATGCCTACCATTCAACTTCCACAGTGCTCTCCACAGTAGGGAAGGGTACAGTGCTTTAACGGGATGCAAGACCTACCTGTGTCAAACTTGATGAAATCTGTGATCTTGCCTGTCTCCAGGTCAATCTGGACCGTATCATTCACCTTGATGAGGGGGTCTGGATAGCGGATGGTGCGGGCATCATGAGTCACCAAGTGAGGGATTCCTTTGGTGGCCACAAAGATCTTCCTCACCTTGCACAGCTTGTACTGCAAACAAAACCCGACACCTCTCAGCTGAGGCAGTGAGCAGTGCCACTGACTAGGGAACAGGGCCACCAGCCACAGCAGAACAGCCAGACACTCGGGGCTCACGGTACGAGCCCAGGCAGTGACTTGCCCAGCTCCCTGCCTCAGTAACGACTTCTGAACAGCTGCCATGCAGCTTTGCTACAGCCCCACCAGAGAACACTTTTGCTGCAGGAGCAGCGGCCCACCTTGGGCTTCAGCCTCCCCACAAACACTGGCTACACTTTCAGAAGAAGGTCTTTACCAGGGCAGCTCCTTTATTTTTCCCCGAAGCCGGTGGGCACACAACAGAGATATAGGGGCTGCATTTCTCCAGGACCCAAGAGATATCTGTACCCTCCAGGGCACTGATTTCCCTCCTGCCTGTCACCCTAAATCCCTCATAGCCTCTCTGGACCTCACAGATCAATACAGAGTAGTAGTTAGAGAAGCACATCACGAGGAGAACAGAAGCCCCAAACCACACCTCAGCTGGCTCCAGCACAGCCAGCTCTGCCGTCCACACAGCCGTGTGCCTGCACAGCCTGCCCTAAGGCAGGAGATGCAAAGCAGAGCATGGCCTTGCAGCTCAAGCACGACACGCCCGGGTTAAGGCAACGCATGAGGAAGTTGCTCCCCAGCATCCAAGGTGAGAAGGCAGTTTTGTCGTCCTGGGAAGAAGTTCAAGGCTTTTACACCATAGGCAGTTCCACGTTTCTGGCCACTGTTAGCTGGCAAAGCCAAGACTCTCCTCCACCCCATCATCAGATGGCCAATACCAGACAATACACCCACACCCATCTGTGAACTACTTTCATGTCACCAAGGGACTCCCCCCGACACAGGCTTCAACGCAACCCTGAACACCCCAATCTCAAGTGCAGCATGGCCTCAGCTGTTGAGGAAGAGAGACATCAGCTCTCATTCAGGAGATGCCAAAGAGGAAACACTGCCCCAACCAAACCCAACTGGGCCCATGCTTACACAACACCGAAGCTCCTCACCTTGGCCTCCTCAGGTGTGATGCGGTGAACAGCAAACCGGCCCTTGGTATCATACACCAGGCGGAAATGCTCACCTGTCTTCTCAATGCTGATGACATCTGATTGCAGACAGGGAAATACAACAGCAGCTGTTATGAGCTCATTACCCAAGACCCTAATTTGGCACCAAGCTTACGTTTAAAAAGAACCAGGGACTGCTGAACAACACTTAGGGTGTGATTGACGAGGCTGGGATCTACCTTTGACCACAGGCTCACATCTTTTGCTGTGACAGACTGCAAATTAGCAAAAACTGCTGAAGGCTGGAATCTGAACAGCAACTTACCCACGTCAAGCAGGCACCTACAGGCTATAGGCATCTGGCTTTGGTATTCGCTGCTGTCCCCAATTCCAGACTAAGTAACAGCTGCTTACATGTATCTTTTCTTCAAGGTTTTTCCAGCAGGAAAACCCTGCCCCTCGAATAATGCCAACCCCACGAAACACTCCCCTGCCAGTGCAGAAGAGCTGCCTAAGGAACTGCCCCAACCCTACTCACCCATGAAGCCTGCAGGGTAGGTGATGTCAGTGCGGACTTTGCCATCTATTTTGATGAACCTCTGCATGCAGATCTTCTTGACCTCATCTCCTGTCAGAGCATACTTCAGTCGGTTGCGCAGGAAGATGATGAGGGGAAGGCACTCCCTCAGCTTGTGTGGGCCTGTTGATGGGCGGGGTGCCTGCGGACAGAAGCTTTCTGCTGGAGGCTCAAGCAGCATCAACCGCCCCAGAGAAGGAAACCATGGCGCCAACAGCTCCCGCAAGAGCATCCTAGGGCAGCAGCACAAAGTGCAGCTGCCACGCCGGCAGCGACCGGCTGCAGCTCTCTGTTCTTGGTATTCACAGCAGTTTCCCCCGTGTCTTGCCAGCCTCACAAAACTGCCCCCAGCAAAGCACAACCATCCATCTCAAACCAGAGGAGGAAAAGCACAATAAGCAGCTTAAAAGAGAACGGCCAATGACCCCGGCACATCCTCTGCGAACGGGGGAAAACGAACGCTGTTCACAAAGACCCTAACGTTAAACAAACACCTCCTGCCCTGTCCAACTGCTCCTGTTCACCGTTCGCCTCCGCGCAATACCCGAACACTTCCCCTTACGTGACTGCGGCTGCCACGAGCAGCCCGGCCCCGGCCCCACCTCCGACCCCGGCTTCAACCCCAAACCCAAGCCCGACCCCAGCTTCGACCCCAACGCAGGCCCGCACTCACAAAGACGCCCGTCAGCTTGTCCAGCATCCAGTGCTTGGGTGCAGCCACGCGCTTCAGATGCTTCTTGGGGCCGCGGGCCTACAAGAAGGGGTGTATTACGGGCCACCGCCAGGCCCGGCCCCCCCCAGCCATCCCTCCTCGGCCCCCTCAGACTCCCGCCCCTCGGACCCTGCCGCCGGGCTCCCTCCCGCGCTTCTCGCCCCGGGGGGGGCGGCCACAGCTCGCGGTGAGCGCGGGATGCCGGCGGATGCCGGCGGGGAGCAGTGGGGCCGCGCTCTCACCATGGCTGCGTTCTGCCGAGAAAGGGCTGGTGCTTCCGGCCTGCCGCGGATGAACAAGGCGAGGCGGCAGCGGCGTGCATCGCCCCCTAGCGGCCCGGAGGCCCAGGACCGCCCGCGCGGTGACGGGGAGATCGGGAGGGCTTGTCCGTTCCTCGCGGCCCCGACGGGAACACTCCGCTCCGGGACACCGCGCTCCGGGACTCCCTGCTCCTAGCCAGGCCACTATGTCCGTGGTCATCGCTGATGGCGTGGGACAGCCCGCCACGTTGTGCCCCTGCGGTTTGGGAGAGTGGGTGAGTGGCGGGAGCCGAGCCACGGGTAACACCTGTATAGGGACACTGCCCTCCCCTTGCCACGGCCCCTCCCGGGGTAGAGCTGGGACCCCACGCAGCCCCCAAACCTGACACCGGGCCTTAGCGCCCACTCCTGAAGGCAGTTCGGGGTCAAGTGGTCCCAGCTGCTCTCCCCAGGGAGGCCGACGTGTCCTTGCACTGCTCCAGAGTCCCCGGGACAGTCCCAGGGCCCCGCACCCTGCCAGGCAGTCCAGTGAGTGCAACAGCCCCACGCCTAGCACATCCCCACAGCAGCGCTCCTGCAGCAGGGTGTGGCTGGGACAGAGGTCCCGTTACCGAGGGTGACACTGTCTCCGAAAACGTCGGGATAAATGAAACTCTCTATTTTTAGATTAGAGAGCAGCATTACTTTATTCACAGTGCTGGGTGTATAGGGGGAGCTCCACCTATGACGCACGCACACTTTCAAAACTTTTCACTATTTTAACACTTTAGCAAAGAAATTAATGTTCGTTGGCTATAAAGTACATCGTTCTCTTCATTAATTTGTTCATTAAGTTTTAGTCTTCTATTAGCTATTGATTTCTTGCTTCTCATGCTAAGTAATCTACATTTTCAGTCTTGTTATTACCTTATTATCTTTTTCCGAGATAAGACAATTGCTGAATTGTCTTTGCTCGTTTCTTCTTTATCTCTGGGTTCTGCAAAATGTCACTGTAGTCGATAAATTCTACATTCCGTGTGTCCAATTTCAGCAATATATCTCTCCCATGCTTAGTCCAATGAAGCATATAAAGGTTGGTTTAGCAAAATTTAAAAGTCTCAGTAATTTTCCCAACCTGTGTTCCCACAATAGCAGCTTATGACAAACCTTGTTAAGTGCTTGGCTACGGTGGCAAATTACACTGTTTATGATTGATTAAAACAATTAATTAGAAATTTTATTTAGAAAAGTTACTAGGAAAGTTATATAATTTTCAGCAACAGCATGGGAACACCATAAGCCGAGAGGATGCACTGGAGCTGCTGGGCACCGACCCGCCTTCCACCCAGGGCCGCTTCACACAATGTCCTTCGTCGAAATGGACAAGGAAAGGGGCACAACCCACGGTACAACGGTCCCTCCAGATTTTATTACACGACAGCTTGAGACCCTCGCCTGCCGAGCCCACCGCAATGCCTGCGCGTTTTGGGACAGGCAGCGCGGCCGCAGCTCCTCCTCTCACTCCTTCCACACTCGGCCGGGTTCCGAGCGTTTCCTGCGCCCGCAGCGCCGGTACTTGGGGCAGCCGGGACGCTGCTCCCCGGTGGGGTGAGGTAGGAACCCCCCCACCCCAGCCGCTCTCCAGCTTCCGTAGCCGGCCGGCAGGTCCGACGGGGAGTCGAACTCGTGGTGACCGAGCCAGGGCTCCGGCAGCTCGTCCGCCCTGTCAAGGCCAAGCTCCACCACCAGCGCCCTGAGTACCTCGTCACCGGGTCCGAGTCGATGAGGCTGGGGCCGGCGGCCTGCAGGGGGCGGCTCCCTGCGCCCCGCGGCTGCGTCCCCAAGCCCCAGGCGAGCGGCGAGCCGGGCTCCTTGGGGCTCCGTGGGGCTCCCGCGGCCCGGTTCTGGATAGGGAGCTTCTGCAGGCGCAAGCTGGCCAGGAGGTTTGGACCCGCTGTGGGGCCACAGGGGCGGGGAGCAGGCGGAGTCCCCACCGCCGGCATCTCCCCGCCCCGAGCAGGATCGCCACCACCGTGAGGTCCTTCGTGCCCCGGGGAGGGAACTGTAAACAGGTCTCCGGCGTCTACGAGGACACGGCAGCGCTCAGAGGGGTGCGGGCTGCTCCGGGCGGGTGGGGTCCGGCGAGGTACCCAGACCGGGAGGCAACTGGAGCAGCGCCCCGACTACCCCCGCGCTTGCCTGACTGGCAAGGAGGGCATCCCACTCTGGATGGGGCATGTGGGGATTTCCGCCCAAGAGGCACCTCACCTAAAGCCACGACACTTGACGCTTGTGGGGTTTCCTATTTTTTATTTTCCCTGCTGTGTTCCTGAAACAGCTCCCACAGCTCACAGGGCAGTCTGCCTGGTGTGCGGACAGAGCACATGGGGCCCTGAGATGGGTCAGAGGCAGCAGCTGGCCAGCTTCTCTGCTCTCATTCCTCACTTTTTCCCTGGATGGACGGTCCCCAAGCCTGACCCCTCCCCTGGGCACTGGGATCCTTTGCTGTGGCAGTGGCAGCACCAGCCTCCAGCCAGCAGTCAGCACACAAGACTGGTCTCACCACACCACACCAGGCGCCAGGGGTACACGGAAGCAGGCAAGGGGTCAGGAGTCATGGGAGCCACATCCTGCTGAACTATCTCCATGCCAGATTTCCTGTTGTTTCAATCGGCAGTGATAAACAAAGAGAGCAAAACAAAGCCAAGGCCAGGCTGGGAACCCCTTTGTCTTTCTGTTTCTTCCAGCATAAACTAATTAAAACCACAGGAAATATGCTTTCCCACAGTGACTGGACATCTTTAAAAAACCCATCACAATAAAAAGTCCACGGGCCAGGAGAATGAGGGTACAAGGGCAGCAGAGGCCAGGCTCCATGGCCCATGGCACTGGGAGAGATCTGCCCCAGATACCTGCATACATGTTCCCTTGCTGAGACACCTCGTGGCAGCTCTCATGGGGCACCAGAGCATCTTGGAAGTTTATCCAAGATCTCCCAGGACAGGAGCTGCCACAATGCCCTGCATCTCCCTCGACACTCTTGAGAGGCTCCCCAGGGTCTGGCCCCTCTGCGCAGGATTTCAGGAGCTCACACATGGCTCTGCAGTGGGGGGGTGCTGTGGAAAAGAGCACTGGCAAGGCAGGGTGGGTGGAAGAAGAAAGGAAAGGGCTGGAGAAGTATTTCAAACATTTTATTTTTTAAGAATTCCCAGTTAAAAACACAATGGCTGTGCCTTTCTGTGGATAAGAGACACCACCTGTGTGCCTCAGGGTAGCCCTCAGGCTCTGTTTCCTGAGTGGGCAGCTCTGAGGCTGTGCCCATACCAGGAAGGTAACGCAGCACTGGGCTCCAGCTGGGGAGGGCTCACAGCTCTGAGCAGCCCCTCTCTTAAAAAACATTTAAAACCAGTTGTGAGAACAAACTGTGGTGTTAAAAAAGGAAAGAGAAAGGAGCAAGGGAGGCGGCTCTACCAGCACTAGAAGGCTGTGGCTGGAGGGCCCACACTCCTTCCTGGGGAGAGCCACAGTGCTTGTGGCATGCAGCAGCTTTTCTTCTTTAAAGAGAAAAAAAAATTAACCAACCAACCAACAGTAATTTCTTCCAAATTTTCCCTGCAGCCACAAATTTCACCAGTTGTTCACATAAATATGCTGTCTTCCCCATAGGAAATGCTCTTGGCCTGAGCCTTCCTTTTCTGCTAAACAACGTGCTTCAGATTCCCTGCAAATGAAAGGAAGCAGAAAAGGGTATTTCCACTGGTATTTTAGCCTGATGGAGTGACCTGGCTAGGGGTGCCACCCCTATGCCTGATGGACTAGGCCACGATATGGGAATTCCAGCCTCAGCAGAGATTTCAGTTCCTGCTGACCCCTTGCTCCCTTTGCAGAGGCTGCTGCCCTCGTCCAAGCCAGGCTTTGGAAATTACCACAGGGGGACCCTGCCACTGCTTTCACTACGCTGAATGCTGGTTCGGGATTCGTGGACCAGCATCCGAGAGGCACATGCTCACTCCCTGCTGCCTCATCCCTCTTTCAGGCTGGATTCACAGAAAGGAGTGCACAGCCCTCCCTTCCAGCTCTGGAGTGATGCTGTTCCTCCTACCCTCTTGGACAGGTCCCCAAGGATCCTCCCTAGGATTGGCCTGTGCTTGGGAATGGACACCCGAAGGTATCCATGGGCATTGCACTTCCTATCCTACTTCTAACACTGGCACACTGTAACACACACAGATGGAAAAGAGCTGCCAAGCCCCATCTTGCTGTTCCCAGCCCCTCTGGTGGACAGGGACAAGACAGATGGGCAAGGGCATTGAATGAGGTTGGCTGGAGCTGGCAGAGCTCACTCAGCTGCCTGTCCTGGACTTGAAGTCCTGCCTGCTGGAGACCTGTTCCAGTTCCAGATAGCTATTTCCCACAGTCTCCTCCTGGACCAACTGGAAAGACACAGACTGGATGGGTGGTTTTCAAACGGGATAGGGAGGTAGCTCACAGAGGGTGGTGATCGGTGGTTTTTACATGGTCTTGAAGCCTGTCTGAAGTGGTATCCCCCAGGGACTGATACTGGGCCCCACATTGCTCAACATCATAAATGACCAGGATAATGAGATTGAAAACAACCACAGCACCAAACTGGGTGCTGAGATGAACATGTCAGAAGGGAGAGCCATCTTAGAGAGCCGGACAGGCTGGAAGACTGGGCTAAAAAGAACAGTCTTAAGTTTAACAAAGACAAAAGCGAGGTCCTGCACTTGGGAGAGAAGGTGCCCAGTCCTGGCCAGGATCTGTGTGACTGGGAAGCAGCCTTGTGGAAATGGATGTGGGGGTCCTGATAGGCAGCAAGCTGAATGTGATCCAGCAGTGTGCTGCTGCAGCAATGAGGCAAACTGGATCCTGTGCAGCATCTGTAGGAGCATTACTAAGAGAAACAGGATCATCTCATTCCAGGCTGACAAACGGCTGACAAACGACGAGTACTGTGTCCAGTTCCGATCCCCACAAATCACAAAAGACATGGACAGAGCAGAGAGGGTCCAAAGGAGGACCACAAAGGTGACCAGATGCCGGAAAACCTGCCCAATGAGGAAAGACTCCCTGCAGAAGAGAAGGCTTAGGAGGGACCACATCACAGTAGTCTAGTACTTGAAGCCTACTCTGTAGGCTTCAGAGGACAGAGGCTCTCTCTTCACAAGGGGCCACATGGAGGCTCACAAGGGACAACAGGTGTGAATTACACCAGGAGAGGTTTCACCTTATTTTAAGTATTTTTTTACAGTGAGAACAATCAATCACTGGAGGAAACTGCCCAGGGATGTGGTAGAGGCCCCACTGTCAGAAGTTTTCAGGATGTCACTGGACAGGTTGCTAGATAATCTTGTCTATGCTCCCTTTCCCACGAAAGTTTGGACCAGATGATCTTTGGTCCCTTTGAACTCGGGCTGTTCTATGATTCCACTAAGGACAAGGCCCCGTGCTCTCCTGCCCAGCCAGAGGAAAGGCAATGGGAACTTTTGCTACAGGGACCACCTGTACCAAAACTCTGTACCACCAACCCTAAAAATCCCAAGGGATGTGGGAGGCAAATGACACTGTGCACTAATGAGCAGCCAAGTGAATGTGGTTCATCTTTCCAGTCAGTGAGAAAGACTCCAGTGAGCTCTTCTGAAGCCCTCTCTAAAAACACCTGTAAGCCTGAAGCAGGAGTGTTGGCTTGGACAACGCACCTTTGATAGAGTTCAGAATTTCTTGAATTCTCTGTGGCTCATTGCGGTCCGGTCTGCAGCTTGGTGTGATCTCCAGCACGTAATCGGGACCGTACTCTGTGAAGAACTGCAGGGAAGAGGAGAGGAGAGTCAGCAGAGAGGTCTCTGAAGGCTGAGACTAGAGAGAGGGCTCCCCATGGGTACCTGTTTGTAAAAAGGCAAAAAACCGTTTCTCCATCTAAGGGCCGCATGTAGCTTTACTACATCAAGCAGTGTCTGTGTCCATCTGGAGTTTTCAACAGCTTCCCAATTCAAGGGATGGGAAGCAGAGCCCAGTGGGGCAGCCAAAAGCAGTCAAATGTCTATCCCAATGCTTTATTTGGGAAAGCTGTTGACATTCATTTTACACATGGTTACCTGCAAATGGGATTTTTTTATTATTAAATTTCAAGTGCTGCCAATCAGATATCCTACCATTCACCTCCCACCTTGCTGAACTCTGCATTGACATGACTGTGAAACACCTGGGAGAGGAAAATCAGTGTGCTGCAAGGATACTGTGTCTCTCCTGGCTAAGTGCTCAGATAGCGTGCAGGAAATCTGCAGCACATGGAGTCGCCGCGCTAACGCAGAATCACAAGTTATTGCCAGCAGTTGTGTCATGATTCTGGCCAGGACAGGGGCAGTTTTTGCAGTAGCTGGGAGGGGGCATGGCCAGGGTGGAAAGGGCTTGGAGCAACCTGGTCTAGTGGGAGGTGTCCTTGCCCACGGCTAGGAGGTGAAACTAGATGGCCTTTAAGGTCCCTTCCAACTCAAACCCTTCTGTGATTCGATGATTCCAGCCTATAGTTATTCCGCACAAATTCAGTCTAGATTATGTCCCTCCAAGAAGCTGTCCAGCCCCACTCAAGACTTGAAGAACACCAGCACGGGCACAAAGACAGCACCAGGCCCTATGGCCAAAGCTTCAAAGCTGCACCTGGTCCTTTGTGTAGATAAATGAAAGTAGGGCAAAAATGTACAGCCCTGAGAAAGGCAAAAGGCACATCCTAAAGAGCTCTTTGAGTAAACCGGTGAATCCTTCTGCCCATCCTCTCTTTAATTATCTGAGACTGGAGTTTATTGGCACGTGAGACCCCTCACAGAAAGCTGCAGACAGCCTCTGGTTTTGGGCAAAAGCACCCACCATACTTCTAGGTCAGGACAGTATCGTTACATAAGTGTCTCCACAAAACAGGAGACTGAGTGGCAAGGATGCTGTGTGGATTAGGCAGAACAACTGGCTCTCCTGCAAAGAGAAGGAAAGTTTTTTCAAACCATTACCTCGTGATCGGGGATCTCAGAGGACAGCGTTCTCCCAAGGATGACCCCAGTCAAGTATGCCCAGCAGCGAGCTGTGTTGGCAAGGTTGTAACCTCCTGTTTCCAGCAAGAATTGGGATTTTGAGGAGGAAGAGTGGGGAAAGGGAAAAGAGAAAAAGAGATTTAAGTGGTAGGAACAAATCATGGAGCCACTGTGCACAGGTTACATGAATTAAGCTTATTTCATCCACTCAAGCCATGCCCAAAATCTGCATTTTGCACCTGCTGCCTACACAAGGCCAGGTCTGAATGACAGTTTATGCAAGAGCAGACCTCTCAAACTGAACCCCAGTTACATCCAGTGTGGCAGAGGCCGGTCCTCCAGCCACCGTCTCAGACCCAGGATGAGCTCCCAGCCCCATGCACTGGACTCTCTCCTAGCAACAAGGAGAACCGTTCAGAAGTAGCAGGGAGAGAAGTGCAAGGGCCGCAGCAGAAATGAGGGCTTCCTGCTTTTTAATACCAGCCTTTTTAATACCTTCGACCTATAAAGCAAAATACACATGCCCAGCCATTCGCTGGTGAGCTCTTCAGCACTGTCATGTTTGAGAGGACAAATGTGAAACTCATCGGTACAACTTGCAACTGCTTTACAGGGAAATGAGATTTCACAGTCAGTAGGAAATGGTTACCTCCATGGTAACGGAACATGAGCCCACAAGGAGAAAGCATTAGCTGAAAGCAATCCTGCAAGAGACTCGGGTAAGTTTTTTTCCAGAAAAGATGACTAGAATGGTAAAGGGAGAAAAGCACTTCGACAAGACAGAGAGACCATATTTTTCAACATTCCCTTCTGTTTGCATTAGTTGTTGTGGGGCTTTTTCCCTGCTTTTTTTACTTCTCCCCCAACTTCCACTTAAAATGCTTCCACGTGCTGCAGTGGTGGGACACTCCTTTGGTATTTTCAGGAGTGACACATAGTTGATCCTCATTTTTTAACAGAAGTTTTGGGTTTTGTCTGAAAGGTGACGTCTCCAGCATACTCACAGACAAGGCACGGCAGGACCGAACATTCATAACCTTTCCAAAACAAAGGGCATCAGGCACATCAAATTTTAGCCATAATATGCTATACCTGATTTCCCCCATCTCAAAAAGGACAACAGCTAGAGCTGATCCTGTTCCAGTCACGGAGCTCAGGGGCTTTCCCTGGCACACAGTGGCTTTTGTTGTTCTGAAATGCTCTGTTAACATAAAGCCTGTCCTGTGCTGTCTCCACTGGACAAGCAGCTGGTTAGGCAGCACAGCAGAGATAAGTCCAGCTTAGCTTTCACTGGGTATCAGAGCCCTGCTGTACCTTGCAGG
Source organism: Gymnorhina tibicen (assembly GCA_013399875.1). Lineage (NCBI taxonomy): Eukaryota > Metazoa > Chordata > Aves > Passeriformes > Artamidae > Gymnorhina > Gymnorhina tibicen. The sequence goes on from VXAZ01004979.1 coordinate 62,512, forward strand.
CAGCCAGGCCTTGTCCCAAGCCCCTGCTTGAATCTTAATGAAACCATTCATCACCAGGTGCCCAAGGTAGGTTTGGGAACATAGTGCTCACTTTTAAAGAGAAGCACCAAAGGGCTGATCAGCAGAGGTGGGAATCAGAGGTGTCACTGAGAAGTCAGGGTCAGTTTGTCGGCCTCTCCTCTTCTCCAGAGGAGCCATGCAGCTTTCAACTCAAGATCTGAGTCAGGATTGAGACTTGCACCTGTCAGTATCAAGGATTTCAGGTGTGAGGAAACAGTACTGTGCCACAGTGTGTCCTCCTGACACTACCCAGCAGTCGCCCTGCTAAACCCTTGCCAGTGCTGAGCCCAAGGGCAGGCAGGCACTCGAGGCAGGGTCACAGGAGGACAAACATGTTTCTCTGAGAACAGCAGGATGCACTCACCTCCTCCCAGGACAAGAGTTGCTAGCTGCCACTGCAGGACATACTTGAGGCACTTGCCCACTCCCTCGGGTGTCATGTTGAAAGAGCACATGGGGTCTCCAGCGATGGTGTCCGCCCCCAGCTGCAGCACAACTGCATCGGGGTTGAAGGCAGCATACACCTCCTTCAGCACTCTGGGGAGAGGAGGAGCAGTCCAGTTAATGCCAGCACGGCTCAAAGCAATGCTCACGGCACGGCCCTGGTCCCTCAGATCCACCAATGCCTCTCACGGTTTCCGCATTCTCTGCTTCCACCCAACTCATACCAGTTACACTACCTCTGCTCTCAGTTAGCCTTCTACCTCCACAGCAAGTTTAGCTCTCAGAGCACTTATCAAAAGGCTGATGAAGGCAAAAGCACCACTGATAACATAGCAGAGGGGAATCTAGTCCTCACCAGTTTAGGGGTAGCATCAAACTCCACATTTACACTGGCTGTCTTTTGGCTGCAGGACAATCCAGGGGCTTTTCTGCCCTGTGAAAGTCATGGTGGAAATCAGGGTCTGGCAAAACAACAATCCTGAACTCTCAGACACCTCTCATCAGGACAGGACAGGAGAAACAGAGGAAGGCTCTGGCTAGGCTCTCGCTCTCCTCTCTCCTATGTGGCTCTTGAGGCAAAACTATGAGGAAAAGCTCTGTGCAGGGTGTAGTCAGCCTGCAAAAACTTGCATTGGACAAAGCTTTATGCTTCAAGCTCACCGTGGTTTTGGGAAGTACAGGCAATCACCCTTAAACAACGGCTGGACGAGACATCCACAGTCATGCCCATGACTGCGTCCCAGCCTGGATAGAACTCAAAAGACATCTCAAAGTCTCTTTGCAGAAGCTTTAGCTATACACAATTTGAAATCTACAGTAGGCTATTAAGTCCTTCAGCTGTGAATGTGTGCAGCAGGCTCCTCCTGAGTGGGTTCCTGACCTGTCTCAGCCCCTAGAGCTGCCTTTCGGAAGCATGTCCTCTGGCACGAAGAGGGCTGCTCTGCCTCAGCAGTGGCAAGCACCAACAAGCCAGCAGGAGGCATGGCCCCCGCATGACTGCCCTATTGACCTACAAGTTTAGAGAGGTTTCAGCCCTCAAGTGTTAGAGGTGGACATGCTACCATATCCTGCAGACCCGCACTGAGACTCCTCTCCCTGGAAAAGAACAAGCCTCACAGCCCAGTTCTGACATGGGCAACAGCTTGTGAGGTCCACCATCAGCTGAGTGAAAGAAGGGACTGCCAGGAGGCAGCTCTGTCACTGTCAAGATATTCAGCCTGCAGCCTTTCATTCTTCCAGCACAGACAGAATGTGCTAGGAAAACGCTTTTAGCTAAGCCCCAAGCATATGTCCCACAGTCAGAATTCAGAGCACTTATTTGAAGAAAAAACATCTAGCCCTAAGTCCACAGCTAAAAAATACTTCTCCCTTCTCAGTCTCTCCTTAGATACACACCTGTGGAGGTCTATCTAAGGAGACAGGCTGACCTGTGGCAGAGACACCTCCAGCCACCCACAAATGCCTCTGTTCATTCAGTTTGCTTAAGGATTCGGACAAGACTTCTGAGAACTTACAATCCAAGTTCATTGTAATCCAAGGCTGCAATAGGGGAAGGGACAAGCCTTAAAAAGGACTGTAAGTAAAAACAGTAAGCTGTGTAGTATCTTATACTCTAAAATCCCATCCAAGTCAGCTGTATCGGAGCAAGAGGGCTTACGATTCACAGATCTGGTAATATTTCTCATCCTGAATGCCATCTTGAATGGGCACATTCACGCTGTAATAGCGGCCTTTTCCCAGGCCAACGTCTGTCACATCACCGGTGCCTGCACAACAGAAACACCCCAATTAGGAGGGAAAGCAGAGCAGTAGCATGAGAGAGACGTGGGATGTCTCAGAGGCAAGCTGAGAGCCAGGACATTCGGCATGCTTATGGAGAGGTCCACCTGCCACCACCAAGAAAGGCGGAGTGGAGGGACCCAGCTCTCCCCTTTGCCCAATTCTGCCACACGGCATCAAAGGGGCTCTGTCTGCCCAGAGCTCAGCTACAACCAGAAATGGGGAATACCAAACATGTAGCTCCCCCCTCTTTCCTTCTCCTGGGTCGAGAGGAGAGGCAGCAAGACATGTCGGCTGGACAGCAGGGATGGGACTTGCCTTTACGGAGGCCTTGCCAATGATGTGTGAACCAAATGAGCACAAACCTCACATGTTCAACTTGCCTGGGAAAAATCCTGGTGAAAATTTGTGCAGAGAAACAGTCATGACTTTCGAGGTGAAACTAAAGGCATCCTCAACTCCTATTAGGAAAAGGAAAAAAGCTTTCATGCATCATTTACATAAATGACAGAGTCTGAAGACACAGAGTTGCTTGATACACACAGGGCAGCAAGCAGAGAAGGAGCCACACGAGCAAAGCAGAAATGCAGATGTGGCTCAATAAATCCATCCTCAATGCACAGAGACTGGAGTTCAACTGCAGCAAAGATCACAACTGCAATGAATCTGGCAGGTCTCAATGCTAATCAGTACTGAATGGATCTCAATATCTCATGTCAGTACCCACGGGAGCAGCACTTGCCTATGCTGCTAGGCCTGCAAAGCTGGGAGAGGGATCCAAGCAGGGCTGCCTTGGCCAGAGCTTGGCCCTGATTAGAAGCAGTGCTACTGGGCTCTCTTGCTTTTTCTCAGTGCTGCTGTGGTTCAACATGCCTTTTCCTTAAAGATGTATTAAAATACTGGGGGTGGAGAGGGAAAAAAGAAGTAACAGGAAACTTAACAGAAACCAAATGCAGGGAGAAAACAGAGCAAAATGAAACACACCATAAAATTTAGAAGAGCAGGAAACATTAAATGGTGTAGAAATAATGTCCCTGAAGGAGAGAGCAGTTTCGACAAGGCCAGCTCTGGCTCTAGATTTATAGCATCAAGCCTTCTTTTAAAAGCACCATTTACTACTGGCTGCTTCCCTCTTGCACTGGACCATTAAACAATTAAACCCTGTCAGCAGCTGTTCTGCCAGGATGGGAGACCGGGACACATTATCTGTTGCTTTAGGTACAAGACTTCTGCCCAGACCCTCAAGAGAGGTCTGAGGAGCAGCACAGGGCAAGTCTGTAAAGCAGGACAAGGCAGAAATGGATTGAGGGAACTCAACTGCACTGAAAGGAGCCAAAGCCACGGCTGTTGCAGCAAGTAAGGTCCTGCTGTGAGGACCGGCCTTGACTTCTCCCATTCCTCCCTGAGTCTGTGCAGCTGTGCTGTTTGCAGCCTTTGCTGGGCCTTACCATCCCCATGATGCAAATCCAAATCGATATAAAGGACACGGTCAAATTTCTGGCGCAGCCGCAGGATCCCCAAGACAGCGTCATTCAGGTAACAGAAGCCAGAAGCTTCATCCCTGTGAAAACAATGTCTGTGACATTGAACATTGCCAATGCAATCACGAGTGATCCCAGTAATCTCACTCTGACTTTGCAAGTGTCCACCTCACAGGGGCACAAAGGAGTATGAAAACTCAACCAAGGACCAGCAGTGACCAAGAGATGGGTCAGGAGCTGCTCAAAGCACGGCTGGGAAGCACAGAGAACAGGACTGCTTGTGCCATCTGCTTCTCAACTCTGGGCTTTCTGGCAGCTGGGTAAAGCATCAGGCAGCTCTGCTGCAGAGAGGCCCTGGCCTGTGGGGAGGGTACCTCTGACCACTGCACTGTTGAACAAATAAAATGGTAGCTTTCTGCACCTGAGACATTTTAAAGAAATTCAGAGCCACTCAACTCAAACCCACTCTCTCTCTGAGGCAAGAGGACAGTCCCCTTGGCCATTTTCCTGTGAGTTCTGGACAAGCAGACAGGCAGCCACTCCATCCCTGCTGTCTGGGTCACAGCTCCTGGGAAAGTCCTGGCAGTGAAAGGCAGGTCCAAGGCAGTCACAGGATTCTCCTGCTGTTCCAAAGTCTCAGGCTGTGAAGGTTAAGCCTCTTCCCAAAGTAAGTCCCTCCTTTCTCTCCCCAGGAAAATGCAAATGGGATGTCCCACATGCAGTCCCTCATGATACAGCTCCTGGGCTCAGCCAGGAGAGAGTCCCAGCAGCTAAACAGAGGACAGATGTACCATGGAAAGATTTATCCCTGACAAATAATCAGGGGACAACTTCCTTGCTGGCATCAAAGGAACAAGAAAGTTTCTTGACCCCTACTCCAGCCTCACTCCAAAGTCAAGTCCCCATCACCACTTAGCACCAGTCCACATGCATTCCTAAATCTGCCCTGGACAGCTGATTTAAAGCAAAGCTTTATACTTTGGAAGAGGAGTGCACAAATACCTTTCACAAATTGTATCAGGATCCGGGATGCGCCTCTGGGAAATGCATCTTGATTTCCAGTCACAGCACTCAGCTCATTTGCCCTAACACCTCCTGCTCAGCAACAGCTGGGAACGGTGAGGAGCAAGCCGGGGGTGGCAAAACTGCACTTGCTTTCACTCCCTGCAAGTGCCATGGAGCACAGGTGTTTCCCAGTGACTCTGTTCATTTACAGTGATGCTGAGAATGGAGGTGTTAACAGGTATCCTGAGAATCTGACTCAACCGTGATTATGTACTTCTCCCCTCCCTCACAGCCCACAAGGAAGCAAAGTGAACCATGCCGTGTCTTGGGCACTCTCTCCATGCTGTAACACTATCTGCGAAACTCAAGGCTAAGCAGAGTAGGACACCAGTTCAGACAAAAGTGGAGCACTGTTGGAGCTGCAGCACTTGGGATTCCCCCATGCTGCCCTAAATCTACCCAGCAAAGCTCTGAGTGTCACTGCCAGAACAGAGGGTAAGGCTGGCTTGAGAAAAGGCACTTACTCAGCATCTTACCCTCAACCCCAAAGGCATCCTCTGAACTCAGAGCTTCCAGAGCCCCAGGTCATTCCTACCTTTAGGACCCTGTAAAGCAACTAAACCACCAGACAGCAGGTGTTTTTTGACAAAAGGAATGTATTTTGCTAGGACACAGGTCCTAGCACCAGGCACCTGCAGTTTGGTTTCAGTGTGGCTGGACCTTCACACTGGGCTGGGACCTATCCTGAAGCATCACACACCAACTTACTGGGGTGACTGGGAAGACTCCATTGGGATTAGTGAGTATTAAATGTCTTTTTTTTAAACAGACCCTTTGCTTCCCAGAACAGTGCTAATAGCTCAGCAGCAGCAACACTGCTAAGATTTTTCTCATTACAGGCATTTTTTAAGCCATGCAATCCAGACAGAACAGGAGATTTCCCAAAAGCCATCAGTTCTGCACAGAGCGAAGGCTTGGCTCTCCCAGCTGCAAGTCTCCTTTCACAGCAAGCTGCATCTGAAGCCATTCTCAGCCAAGTGCCCACCAGGAAATGGGCTGAAATGGTGCCATTGCTGGCACTTGCACACCACTGTTAACACCTCCAGGGTTCCTCTGCCAGGTCAGAAAAGTCACCGGAGCAAGACATCTGCACGTGCATGCACAAGCTGCCAGGGTTAGACACAGGGCTCATGAGAACTCCTGAGGCTCCCCAGGGACACAGAACAGCACTGCAAACACCAGTTGGCTGTGGACTAGGAAGGGTGGTGTCTTACCTACACTGCAAAGAGGTCCCATGTTTTGGGAGATGGGGAGGATAACTTAAATAAAACATACATCCATGGAAAATGGGACAGAAACAAATTATTTTACCACTACAGAACCACAGGATTCAGGGACAGAATTTTTACTTCCTCTCCTGTTGTGCTGGAAGATCATTACTGATGTTAGAGCTCACAGGAAACAGCCCCCACACGGAGCATGGGGTAACCCAAGGTCAGTCCTGCACTGTTTCAAACCTCTTATTAAGAAACCCAAAAAGCCACATAAAACAATTTGGACATGTTGCCACATTCCCATTGTGTTCCAAACTGGCAGTGACATCAATTGTTTGTCTCGCCACTGTGCTTCTACACGGACCCCACAAAATCCATTCTCACTTGAGCTTCCTGAGATAATGATGCATTAAGGAATAAGAGAAAACCTGTGAGTATACCTGCCCCAGACCTGCTCTGCAGCCCATGACAGCAACAGCACCAGCACTGGGCAGTGACCTGCCTCCTCTCAGGCCTCTGCCCTGCCTTCTGTTTCTTTCCTCTCTGTCTCCTGCCTTCCCTCACACCTTGCTTTCTCTTCCAACCGGATCATTGCACCCTGAGAGTTCGCATGGAAGCTGGGAGCTAGGAAGCATGGTTTAGACACCAGATGAGAAAACACAAGGGAAGAGATTGTTTTCTTACTTCTTTGCATGATGCCACCCTCCAGGCCAGTTAATTGCTACCTTGCACTTGCCGTCCAGCAGGCACTGGGCTGCAGTGATGGTGGCTCCTCCCACGGCCGCTGCATACTCAAAGATCCCTTCAGTGGCTGGACAGTCGTAACCTGCAGGTAAGAGTCCAGATAAGAGTCCAGATGTCAGGCACAACAGGCCTTTTCCTCCAGGGAAAGCACTTTCCTTTTATTTGAGCCTTCAGGACTGACCCAGGCTGGAGCAGCCTGTTCCTGAAGGACTGATCCCATGGAAGACCCATACTGGAGAAGTTCTTCAGAAACTGCTACCCATAGGAAAGACCCACACTGGAAAAGTTCATGGAAGACTGTGTCCTGTGGGAGGGACCCTACACACACACACAGGGCAAGAGTGAGGACGAAGGAGCAGCAGAGACGTGTGAACTGACCATAGCCCCCATCCCCTGTCCCCTTACACTGCTTGAGGGGGAAAGTAGAAGAGCTGTGAGTGAATGAAGTTGAGCCTGGGAAGAAAGGTGGATGAGGGAGATGGTGATTTCAGTTTTATTTTGAATTCTCACTATCCTACTCTGTTATTAATTGCCAATAAATTGAATTCATTTCCCTATGTAGAGTCTGTTTTGCTGGTGACAGTAACTGAAGAGTCATCTCCCTGTTATTATCTTGACATGATCTTTTCCACTGTATTTTCTCCCCCATCCTATTGAAGGGGAGAGAGAGTGCATCTTGGTGGGCACCTGGCAAAAAAAACCCCACCCACACCACAAAAATCAAACCACCACAAAAAGCAACAATCCAAATGTTTTCTTGCACTCAGTTCATTAACAAATGTGTCCTGAACCAGCTTCTGACTGTGCCTGGCTCACCCAACCTACTGGTCCATCATACCAGTCTCACAAAAAGCTACTCTCAGGTCTCTGGCTACTTGACCAGAAAAGCCCTGGCACAGTCAGTGACATACCTCTTCCCTAAAAATGGACATCCACAAAGGAGTCAAGCCTAGGCAAGCTGTAGGTCTATATCTATAATATGATCTTCACCTAGTCCTACAGCAGCCTCCCTGCAGCTGTTGCCCACAAAGGAATGTATCAGAGCTGCTTGTCTTCCTGCAGACAGAGCAGCTTCAGGAATGTAAAGTCTAAGGGACACTCATGAGATCAGCGCAGAATCTGCACTTCTGCCTCAGTTCTGGGTCATTCCCCCCATTCCTGAGATAAAGACAGTGCCCATAGACATCTCACCTGCTTCACCTCCTGCATTGCTCAGGCTGTCTCAGGTCCAGGAGGGCAAGAGCCCTCCGCTCCAGGCGCAAGTCAAGTCACCAGACAGGCAGCAGCTGCTCTGGTCCCTGCACAGCAAGTCACTATAGCTCCAGGCCGCTGTTCACGCATGCCCTCCCCATAGCAGGCTGGCTGCAACCAGTCCCAGCTCCAGCCCGAGGGCAGTGTCAGGGCCCTCCATCCTGTTCCAGAGCCTCAGAGCAGCAGCAACGGGCACCAGCCCCAGTCGGCAAGTCAGGTCAGGCTGCACAGAGCAGCAGTGTGAAGCTAGCTGTACCCTCTGCTGCCACCAGGGAAAGTGCCACCCTCTCAGATGACTGCTGGGGTTCAACAACACCCTGTCAAAGAGCATTTCCTTTCAAAACCAAGCTCAGTATCCCCCTGAGCTCACCCCTCTTAACTGCAGCTCCAGCGAAAAGCATCCTGGCCCTGGCACTCAACTAATCTCTTGCTGAAGATGCGCATCCTTACCCAGTCCATACTCCACAGACTCCGGGTGGTCATCATCCCCCTCCTCACTGACCTTCTGCAGGTGCTGCAGGTAAGCATCTGTGTGGAAACTTGCCATTTCCTCCATGGAGGCCACTTTTGGCTTGACTATCCTAGGCAGAGAGGAGGAAGGGAGTATATCAGGGCAAGAGGCTCCAGGGTTCAGCTGGAACGTCCAGCTTTAGCCTTTAACCTAGGAGCTTTCTTTCAGCGGTTATTGTTGTAAAAGAAAACAAAACTCCCTCTTCCTCTTGCGCTGGACTGTCACTCAAGTGAGAAAGCCACCCAGCTGAGCTGGAGCAGGCCTTGCCCCTGGCTTGACACTGCCTGTGGTGCCCACCTCAGTGAAGAACACCTGCAGGTGCTGCCTGCATTAACCTTCCCATTTTGCTTCAAGTTTTTTTCCCTTTTCTGCACGTTCTCTCAGTTTGTGCAATCCCCAGCAGATCCAACATTCAGGTTACACACAGAGGAACTAATTGAGGGAAATGCCCAGGGCCAGCACAGCGCTGCGGCGGGACCTCAGCCTGGATCAGGAGCCACGCAACACCTCTCGCATGCTGTGACCTGCACCGAAGCAGAGACTGTCACTGTTCCCAGCAACCTGCACAGCACCTTCCTGGGTCTGGGTGCTTTGCAGTGCGTCTAAACAAACCCTCCCCAAAACTTGGACACTAGGAGCACGCACAGGCCATTCAGCACAGCTCCATTGCTACAGGAAGAACATAGGAAGCTCCCAGCCCCAGGTGGCCCTGATGCTTCCCGCCCCATGCGAGGGCAAACGCCCCTTCAGGTCTGCTCCATAATGGTACCTGCAGCCATTTCCCAAGCACACTCTGCCAGAAAAAAAAGTTGTTTAAAAAGGAAGTCTTAAAAAGACCTTCTAGCCCTGCTGAACTGGAGCATATTTTTTTAAAGATTTTATGAGATGCTTCACAAGAGAGGCTGAGCCGAGCCTTTCTTTTTTTCCCTTCGTATGCTCCAGTGTCAAGAGCCAAATGAGGCAGGAGATACCTCACTTTTCTGCCCCAGATCTCATCTGGTCTTCTCTCCTGAACAGCATGCAGACCTCACAAAAAGTCTCCCACATCAATGACAACACAGCAAAACAATACAGTCCCTCTCTGCATCACCAGTGACTGATCAGTGGATCTGGAGCAGCACCAAGGCCGTCGCCCTGCTCAGAGTCCCAAGCATGGGGGTGACACACACTCTGTAGAGAAGCCACAAGGCCATATGTGCTCCACCAGACCGGGAGGGTAACCATTAATTACACCTGCCACAATTACTGTAATCGTGTCCATGTAGCAAAAAAAGCATCTTCCTTAAATCCTGGAAATACACACTGTGGGGGCTCCTATAATCATACCGCCAGCAGGGACAGTGTGAAACCCGAAGTTACTCAGCACCTTCCAAACCTCAGTGGAGAAGAAAACATCCCTTCACAGAAAACGGGAGCACTTACTTCATCTGGTCAAGTAAGCAATACGCTTCAATCAATGAATGCACCATGCTGGCCTAAAGAGAAGAGTAAGACTGTGAGAGCAGGAGACAGAAAGCCAGCAACCGGGGGCCCAAGGACTCGCAGACGAGGTGTGGCTCAGACTCCTCCCAGCAGCGGCTTTCCCTGCCCGGGTCCCAGCTCCGGCCCGTGCCCATGGCGTGTGAAGGGGCCTTCCGGTGTCCCGGGCAGCAGCACAGCCGCGCACGGCTTCCCGAGGAAGGGAAGCGTCACTTCAGTGTCCAAGCCCGCGCTACCAGGGGCGCTGTGAAGGCACAGACGGGCCCTCCCCGCTCTGACCCACACTCCTCCCGCCGGGGCCGCCCGTTCCCCCCGCTTCCTCCTTTCCTGCCGCCGTGCCGGGCGCCGGCCGCCGGCGCGCCCGGGCCTCACCGCTGTGATCCCCGCGCCCCCTCGCCCCCGCCGCGGCGCTGACCCGCTTGGGCACTTTGCAGAGGGAGTCGCAGAGGGCCACGTACTCCGGGCTGTATACGTAGACCGGCGGCGGCACCGCCGCCATCGGAGCCAGCACAGCCGGGACCAGCACTCGCAACACCGCTGGTCCAGGGCGCGCCAGGAGAGGCAGTTCCGGCCCCGCGGCGAGCCGGGAACTGTAGGCCCGCCCCGCCACTATCCTGCCCCCAGCCCGGCCACATAAGAACAGGCAGCCAGGTGGTGTTAAAGACGTTTTTATTGGGGCCCTCACGCAGCTCGGGGTGATGTTTATTCTCTAAAAATGTCATTAAAAAAGGCCCGTGGCCTGCACGCAGACCCCCACGCGGCGCCCGCCCTGCTGAAGGAGCCGCACCTCAGGAGGTGCCCGGGCCCCCCTGACCCCCGGCAGCTCCCACGGGGTCCCTCGGGATAGAGGGAGGCGCCGGGCAGGGGCTCGGGCCCTTCAAGGCTCCTCTGACGGGAGCAGGGGTCACAGAGAGAGGGATTAGCCATGATAGGAAAGATGTGTGCTAATGTCTTTACAAACAATTCCATGGGTGAGGGTATGGGTGTTAACTTTTTTGGAAGGGTCTCAATGTTTCCACCCACTTCAAGCCGCAGGTTTCTTACAGAACCCACACAGTTTGACTCCTGAAACAGACAAATAGGTCCACACAAGCCTGAGTTTCCGAACTTTGGGGAAAAATGACAGGTTCAAGGGGGGAATATGTGGTAGGCAGTTCAGGAAGGCTGCACTTTCTTAGTACCTCAGCCAATGGGGAAAGGAAGAGGGCAACCTGCGTCCGAGAGCTTAGGATAAATGGAGGCTGTGCTCTCTGAAACCTCGAGAGAGAAAATCCTGGGGGCAGATGTCCCAGTGGACTCTCTCCCTTTATTCGAATAAAGTTGCAGGACTCCTCTGTCTCCTTTATGGACACTGGCTTTTCATAAGTGTGATTTTCCATACAGCCACAGGCACAGAAAAGCTGCTGCCCTAGGAGACCACCTGGCTTTGAGGCCAAACCAGCCTGGACGTAAGAAAACACAGGCACACACAGAGGAAAACATCTGGCTCTGGAACCAGCTATTCACAGTGGAGCGGCCCATTTTTGCCTAGCAGCCACCTCTGCACTCACATGCAGCCAGCCCAGGGAGCACCACAGGCAGCATGGGCAGAGCACGGTGTTGGTGCATGGCATGGGCACTGTCACCCTGCCAGCTCAAGTTCAGCTGTTGTCCATCACCCTCTCAGAAGGAGCGCAGGCTGTGACATCCAGCCGGCAGAAACCACATCTTCTGTGCTTGCTAGAATGGATGTGGCCACTCAGAGAGTTGCCATGAAAACACACAACCCTCCAGGCCTCTGGGTGCAGGGAGTGCCAGAGCCTTTCACTGGGAAGGATGGCAGTGGTGAGAACAGCTGTGTTCAGTGTGGCCAAGATCTGCCCACCCTCGGGGCTCAGTTATGAGAGGACATAGAAAGGTTAAGGGGCATAAGGGAGTCTGAGAAAGACCGGTGGAACCAGGCTCTGCCCTCCCAGACAGGAACAGCCACCCCAAAATACACAGGTTCAAGGGGATCCTGTATCCTCCCTTGCCAGGTGAAGGCAGTAACTTAAAGGAAAGGAGTGGGTGGAGGCAAACCCCCTCCTTGCCCACCTTGCCTCTGTACAGCAGGTACGAAGCTCTCACGTGGAAGGCCAGGCAATTGATGATGTGGATGTTAGTCCATCTACACCAGAGGTGTTGCCCTGGCTGTGACACCCCCAGACCATGTCCACCTCCATGAGAAAGATGGGTTAGAGTTGTAGGTGACTCCTTTCTGGGGGTCCAGTATGCCACACAGACGGTCCTCTTAGGGAAGTCTGCTGCCTCTCTGGGGCCCAGGTTAAGCACAGCACTATGAGACTTTCCAGCCGGGTTCAGCTTCGGACTGTTACCCACTGCTGCTCTTCCGTGCGGGTGGCAATGAAGCTGCAACACATAGTCCAGGGGCAATCAAAAGAGACTTCAGGGGCTGGGGATGTTTGGTAAGGGATTCTGGAACACAGGTTCTTTCCTCCGTCCATCCAGTTGTGGACAGCGATATTGAAAGAGATGGACTCAGTCTGTTGAATACATGGCTTGCTGGCTGATGTCACTGCCACAATTTCAGATTTTTTAATAGTTTTTTAACAAGGCATGCTGCTGTTAGATAGGATCAACCTTTCCCAAAGGGGAGGGGGGTCTTTGCTCAGAGCTTTGCTCACTGACAGCTGTAAACCAGGCTTGGAGGGGGATATGGATGGTATCAGGCTGGCCTGTGACAAGCTGTGGGACATTGCAAGGTCAGAGGGTGCAAGTGAGAGTTCTTGGCCTGTTGCTCAGTGTGCTGAGTCTACTGGAGCACATGTGAAGTCTTAGGGAGGTGAACCAGGGAGCCAAAAGGGAACCCCACTTCCTCCACCACTTTGTGGAGTGTGTGCCTGATCCTCATCAGTCCAACTGCACCATCCTGAGTGGGGGCTGACCTGCAGGATAGATTAGAGCAGGGATCCACTGTGTCCCCACCCCTCTCTGTGCCAGGCTGTGGGAGATGGGGCAGAGGCCAGAGATGAGCATTAAAAGACTGCATAGGTAACATCGAGCAGCCAGCTCAGAGCTGCTTCACAGGGTACACGAGAGCTCAGGAACCTGTGACTTGGCCACTAGCACCGCTGCCAGGGATAGAGTAGATGGCACGGAGGGGCTGCCACTGCCATGTCCCAGCCAGCCAGAAGCCCTGTACTAGCAGCTTGGAGGTAAAAGGGATCCTGGCTACCACAACTTCCCCAGCTCCATACACAGGACCCCTGGGGGAGGGTGAGGGGCTGCCTGCTTCCAAGCAGCACAGCTGTGGCTGGGCTGGACCATACTGATTTTGGATGTGCTGCGAGAAAGGCTCAGGCACCATCCCCTATTCCTCTAGCAAAGCTTTTCCATCAGCAGCAGGAAGAACAAGAGCTCCAGCCTAGACTAGCATAAATCCTGCAGATTTGGAATAAAAAGCAGCACAGAAGAGGTTAAAAACTGCAAACCTGCTGGAGGCGGGGAGAGTGTGAGCTGGTCAGAGAGCATTGTAATGCTGAGCACACAGGTCCGGTCAGGGGAGCCCTTTCCAACTCCCTCAAACAGAGGTCTTTCTGGGGGCGATGGCTCAGGAGGAGTCATGCAGACAGAACCTTCTAACACAAGCATGCTTCAAAGCTCAGCCTTTCCCTTGCTCCGCAGGCCACACGCAGGCACAGGTCAGTTTAGGACACATGCCTCCTGTGGAGTTCCTGGAAGGGCCACTCACCTACCAAGAGGCCAGGGCTGGGAGGAGAGCTGGCCACGCAGGCTGCCTTGCAAACTAACCTAGTGTTCATCTTTACAAGCTGTATGAAACAACCTTCCCAGAGCACCTGCAACCCAGTGAGGAACTGCAAGAGCTACTGCATAGAGCAGCCATCTGTGGGCAGAAAGTCGTACACGTACAAGGCCACCGACTTGGACAGGTAGGTCATGGTGCCAAACCGGCCGCTCGGTGCACTGTCATACAGCAGGCTGCAGATGCCTGTTGAAGGATCCCTCTCCAGCATGTGCTCATCAGCGCCCAGGGCTTTCTGGATTTTGGACAGGGAAGGAGAAAGGCATCATTAGGAATAAAGGCAATCCCCTTATCAGCTTCCATCCCAAGCATCCTTTGTTGCACTCATAGTGTGACACATTGATGGTGAGCAGTGGGAGGAAGACACTATAGTGTTGCTGTGCCCCATGAACACAATGGGGACAACAGGCAGGGCTCTCCAAGTGGGTGGGCCCTGCACAGCTGTGTGGAATGTAGCCAGCAGCCCTGGGTGAGGCCTGGCCCCTACCTGCTCCTCATAGAAGAGGTCATTGGCTATGTGCAAGATCTTTTCCACAGCTATGATGCCACCAATGGTGTGCACCTCCATGTCCACCAGCATGGTGAGCACTAAGATAGCTTCCACCAGCAGCTGCCTGTACTCTGGCTGGGACACACGGTTGAGGACAGACTCCACGTGCACAGCAAACTTCATTTCCCCTGGGGTCATCTGTGAGGAGGTAGAAAGAAGTGTACCTAGAGCACTGTATCACCTGCTCAATTCCTGAGCTATGCTGGGCAATCACCCAGGGTAACCAGCACACAACAACCCATGTGCCCCATTCCCCATTCATGTGAACCTCCTACCTCTCTGGTTGTTGAGGAGGGAAGAACAAAGCCCTCCACAGAGAGGCCATGGCACTGCAGAACAAGAAGCAGAGATCATGGTTATGGCTAAGATACATAGGTCCAGCCCACAAACTTGCTCCCACTTGAGCACCTGTGCATGCTGCACCCCAGCTCCGCCTCCTGGCTCCATATAGCATCACTCCTTTCCCATCCATTCAGTGTCAGCCAGAGCCCCCCTGCATGGGGCTCTGCTCCCTGGCTCACCATGCTGAGGATGGGCTGTGCCCAGAGCACCTTCAGCTGTGGTTCTAGCCATGCCCCTGTCTGCCTCATGCATGAAGCACCTCAGCAGACCCCAGCTCCCCTATGCAAGATGCATGCTGAGGTAGGTCCTACAAGACTACAAGGCAAGTGCAGGTCTTCCACAGCTTTCCAAGGTCAGCTGCAGGCCTTGTCTAGGAAGCATGTATCTACACGACATCAGGGACCAGCCCTGAGAGTCTAAATCCCCCTGGCAAGGCTGGTGCCTGGGACCACAGGCTCACATGCATGGAGAGGCACCAGCTGATGTCTAGCTCACCTTCTGCAGGACCTTCCAGACCTTCTGGTAGAAGCCCACAGGGACACGGTTAAGGGCCCCATCCAGCCGCCGCCTCCGCTGCCACTGGCCCTGCCGGCTGTCCTTACTGCCCTGGTCTTCCCGCATGCTTGAAAAGGAGTCCTTGCCCAGCAGCTCTGTGTGCCCAGCAGACTGGGCAGACAAAACAAGAACCACAGAGACTGCTGCAAAGTTAAATATCCCCCAGGAATGCAGCCTGCTGCTGCTCAAGAGTTTGTGGTTCTCCAGCCTCATTCCCAAGACAGAGCTGCCACCCCCCACCCCCAGCAAAGCCCACCTTACAGCCCCAGCTCTCTGCAGCACCCCCCAGAGCACAGCTCCTTCCTGCAGCCACAAACAGGACAGACCCCATGTGTGCAGCCAACAAACACAGGTTACCAGAGAGGACTTGACGTCGGTGTCCCCGGACTGCAAACTGAGGGGCTGAAGGAGAAAGGGAGAGATGGAAATGAGACCATGCCAGAGCAGGGCAGTGGTCACAGCAAACAGAGCAGCAGCAGCACAGATAAGGGTCAGGTCACAGGGCAGTTATCCCAGGGCCAGGGTTAGCTGGAGACAGAGGGAGTTTTGAAAGGAAAGCTGCAGAGGGCTGCACATGCCAGGGCTGCAGCAGCAGTGGGTTTGTGCTGGCCTGCACACAGGAACAGGACTGCTACTGCTCTGCTGGCTGCTGGTATGGGCAAGGATTTAGTCTCAAGCAGACAGAAGGACCAGTAGCAAGGTCACTGCCCACAGACAACCCTCTGTGATGTCACGTTTCACACTGCAGCAAGTTGGCCCTAAACCTGCTGCATCTGCCTGGCCCATGCAAGCTCCATCTCTTTGACAAGACACCTTCTAGAGCTCAGGACTCCTCCTGGACACATGCCAGGCACAAGAGGAGGTCCTTGCCATTTGTAGCTGACCAGAAATCTCTTTCCCCAGAGAAGAAATAGCTGGGGAGGCTTCAGGCAGGATCCAGTGAACTGTCCAGCAGAGTCACTACTGGTCATGGCACTGGAAGCATCATGCCATCCTGCTCAGCAGATTTTCTAGGTATAATGGAATGTATTTGTAAATAATGTATTTACAGCCAGCTCCCAGCTGGCTGTAATGGCAGTACGCCCACAGCTTAGGGAAGCCTTCTTCCCTGCTAGTCCAAGCACAGCAGGTCCCACTCAAAGGGGAGCTCCCTGGGCTGCCACAGCATGTTAAGCCATGCTGACCTCTTCCCAGGGAGCCAGCCTCGGCCCCCATCCTGAACACAGCAGCCTTGACCCTGCTTAGAGGGGAAGCCAACTCATTGCGGCAGCAGCTGAGGGAAGCTCATTGGCTGGTGTATGCAGGGAAGCTGCCCTGGTGCATGGCATGAGGGGCAGAAGCTGAGGCTGCAGGACTGGGGGGCTTCACCTTACTCCCAGGCAGAGACTGCCTACGTTTATCCAATTGCTGCAAGAGAAGGAGGAAATGAAGGTTCTGCTGTTGGAAGATGCCCACCAAGACACTAGCCACACCTGGGACACCACATGGTCCTCCCCACCCCTGCACCTTCTCAAGCACCCCTGTGCTCCCCCTGAACTGCCAGAGCAACCCCCACCCACTATCAGGTTCACCCCAATTTTCCCCCCAGGGCAGGACTGGAGACAAAATTAGCTCCTGGAAGCATCTGTGTCTCCCCCTCTTCCATCAATTCTGCCTGGTTTGTAGCTGGTTTTCACCCAAAAGACCTGCTGTGAATGGCCTGCACCACCTGCCCTCACCTGTCTGATTTCACTTTTCAGCCTGACGAGGCCAGTGCGCTCAGGCCTGGTGGTCCCAACAGCTCCCATGTCACAGATGGAGACAGCAGGGGTGAGCGATGAGTCCACTGAATGCACTGGAGGGAAAGAGAGGTCTAGAGTGGGCAACATCACTCAAGGCATGGCCATCCCTCACCACTGCCCAGGCACTGGTACCTCTGCACGCCCTTGCCCTCTAATGTGATAGCATCAGAGATCCATGAGCGCAGAACAGAGCCGCTTCAATTCAGACCCAACCAGGCCAAGAACCAAACTAAGCAAAGCTCAAATAGCCATGAGATTCGGGCTTGACCCCAGAAATCACTCAGCACCATCCTTATGAAGAGCAGAGCTTCCTGCTGGACCCCTCCAGTACTGAAGCATCTGTGCTGAATATGGGGGAGAAGAGGGACACCCCTCACAGGTAGGAACGCATAGATCTGACCATGTTCTGCATTCAGCTTTGCCCCGAGATGCTCTCTGCTGCAAGACTCACCACTCCTTTCCACCCCAAACTCCTTGCCAGAGAGGATGTGGTAGAGGAGGCTCTTCATGTCTGATGGGCTGAGATTCATCAGGTTCTCTGTGGCTTCTCCAGCTGGAGAGAACAGAACTGTGATTTTGTAGCCTGCCTCACAGTCCTCCTAGGACGTTTCTACCCTGCATGCCATTCTGTGAGCAGGGGGAGCACTGGTACAGGAGCTCATCTGGCAAGGACATGCACTAGCTCCAGGTGTTGCTTACAACACAGACTCTTCCCCATGCCAGCCTGACACATGCTGGGATGGAGCCTGCAGTGCAATCGCTTGCTTGTGCTGCTCAAGAACAGGTCCAGCTGCAGACACTGGCACTTCAATGCAGGGTCTTGTCCTAGCCTGAGCTGCCCACTTTTAACAGTACTCCTTTCTGGCTGACAGAGCCCAAAACATCACAGCACCCCAGCTAGGGTGCTGTCCCTGCCACACGTACCTGAACAATGCAGGGAGTGTGCCAGCTCTGTTGCCATCACCTGGATGATGAGCCCAATGCGGATGCGGAACATCTCAGCAAACAGTGCAGGCTGTGTGCGTATGTACATGGCCAAGTACACCATGATCTCCTGGAGGGGCAGAGGCAGATCACCCCACTGCTGCTCACCAGGGACAACATCCAGCTGTGGGGTCCCCTGACATCCCGGCCCCTCACCTGGGTGAGAATGGACACACTGAGGTTCTTCTCACTGGCTTCATCAATAAGGTGAACAAGTTCCTCGTAGGGGATCGGGCTGGGGTGTGAACAAACAGCAGAGCAGGTGAGATGCAGCAGAGCAAACCCTGCATATCCCCAGTCTGTACAGCCCCAAGAGGAGAGATACAGGCTGGGCCCAGCCACCCAGGGCCACTCCTGCCCATGGACCCCAGAGCAGCAGGCTCACATCCAGACCCAGCCCATCATGCTCAGGGGAGGAAGAGGTGCCACACTCACGCGGAGATTGTCTTCTCACGTGGCTCTGGGGGCAGCCCCACCGTCAAGTGTTTCTGGTGAGACAGGAGGTCAGTACAGGCCTGGGGACAGAAAGGCAGCCACTGTCAACAGCTGAGGGTATGGGGCTCAGCACAAGGCAGAGGGAGACAGAGCTGATGCAGTCATGGTTCACCTGCTCACTCTGCTGCCTCCTCCCTGACAGACCTCAGCCTGCTAGAGGCTGGCTGTACAGCTCTTACCTCATCCAGAGCTTCAACCTTCTTCTTGAGGATGCCAGAGATGTAGCGGATCAGGGCCCACTGGCGTGTCTCCCCCACCCGCACATACAGCTCAGTAAGGAGCTCCTTGACGGTGGGGCCAGGCTCACTATCAAGCCCTGTGTGCCACTCGGGTCCCCTGCGAAGGTGAAGGAGGTGCTGGGTTACATCCAGCAATTTGCCTGTCACAGCTCCCTGGCAGGCCCCCTGGGCTGTGCCAAACCCCTCTACGCACAGTGAGCCCTCAGGACACAGAGCTCATCCTACTTGAGGCTGTGGAGCACGTAAAGGATGTCTGCTTGCTCCTGCAGCGTGGGGCAGATGCGCAGCTGGTCCACCAGTGCCTTGCAGTCCACATTGCCATCCTCATCATGGGGCAAGTTCATCTCTGCGTAGAGTGCATGGCTCTGGGGGAAGGGAGACCCATGCTGCTGATTAGCACCACCAGCACCCTGCACCAAATGGACCCAAGCATATTCCCCCTCATCAAACAACAAGCCTTCCCCTTGCAGGCCTGCAAGGACACTGGCTCTAGCTGAAAGGATAGGATATAGCTCAGTCTGGGAGAGACAGAGCTCACCTTGCCATCCAAGTCATGCTGGTGGGGTGAACTTAGCAGCTTGACCGACTGCTGGGATGCCTGGAAGATCCTGCTGGGGACATACATCCCAACATCTAAAAAAAACCCAAAGGTTGGCAGAGACACATCCAGCCCTGATCACCGCTACTGTGCCCCAAACTACCTCAGACACTCTGACACTGCTCCCCCAGCAGCCCTTGCAGAGAAGTTGGCTAGGGGAGAAGCAGACCCTGTCTACCCATTCAGAGGAACACCGCAGAGAGCTGCCATCCTTTATTGAGTTTCCATGGGGCTGCACAGGCACCAACTCCAAGATACTCCATGGCCAGGACTAACACGATGGGCATACTGTGCCTTTGCCCAGGTAAAGGCTTAGTTCCTCTGCAATCCATGGGAACCCCAGCATCGTACAGCTGTGAAAGCTCCCCAAGGACTTCAACCTCACCCCTGGGCTCAAGGGAAGGTCTGGAGGGTGCTGGAGTTACTCACTCTGGACATGCAGGTCCTTGGCCTTGGATGCCAGGGACATGAGGTCACGGGTGGTGTTAACAGCAGCCCTGAAGCGACTCAGCCCTCCCCGCTGGGTGGTGGGAGGCAGGTTTGACTGGGGAGTCATGTGCTGCAGCAGGTGATCCAGGTACTGAGCAACCTCATCGTAGGTGTCCTCTGGAAGGGAAGGCAGCAGAGCAGGGGTTCAGCCACTTTGAGTCGTGGCACCCGAAGGCCTGGAGAGTTCCCAGCTCTGCCTCAGCAGGGACAAGGCTTTGCTGACTGCATGAAGTGACAATGTAGGGCCAGTGCTGGCAGCCAGGTGGACTAACAGACAGTGCCAGCAGCCAGGCACACAAAGCACCCCTGTTCCCGCATGACTCCTGCCTGGGACACTGCCTCCCCCAAACTGGGTCTCCCTCCGAGTCCCACCTTGAGAAAGGAAGCAACGGGGCTGCACCATGTGTCTGATCCAAGCCTGTGCAAGGACAGAAGCGTCCCACTCAAAGCCTGTGGGAAAACCCTCACACTCCTTCCCTCCAGGGAAGAAGTGGGGAGGTACAGCCAGAGGCAGCCTGTCCAAGCAGAGACCACTTACAAGCACCCCAGCACAGCAAGGGCATCTTCCAAGCAGGACTCCAGCAAGGGAGCAAGGCAAGGTGGATTTTGCAACAGTTATTTCTAAGCAGGAGTTACAGGAAGAGTTATGGTTCCTGCCTTGCTCTTTGCCCAGCTTCAAGCAGCTCCCAACACCACACCAGGAGCACCAGAGGCACCATGTGCTAACAGCATGGAAGAGGGTGCTCAAAGGCCAGGTCTCTGCTCAGTCAGGAGGTAAAAGTGAGGGGGTGCCCCAGGCGGGGAACTGCCCCAGATAAAACACAGATCTGTCAATGCACTCACAGTGGGCCAAGGCAAAGCTACGCTGCTCTCCAGCTGGCAAACTTGGAGGTGTGTTGGCCCCAGGAGGTGAGCTGCAGACTGCACCTGAAGCAGCATGGCATCCCCTTTCCACCCCTCGAGAGAATGCCTCATGCCAGTGCCTGAAGGCTAGGCTGGAAAAATCCTCAAAGCACCACTCTTGAGGACATTCACCTGCCTGGCTGCAGCACCTGACCACAGGACAACCTTAAAATTTAGCATCTTCGAGATGCTGTTGAAAGGCCAGGCAGATCCTCTCACTGAAGCTGGGAGGCGAAGCAGACACCTTGGACAAACCCTGAAGCAGCCTAAGGAGGCAGCAGGCAAAGTGAGAGAAAGGCAAGAAAAACGAGCATTCAGAGTCCCAGCAGTGCAGACCTGGCTGCAGGAGTTGCAGAGGTAGAACAGATAGTGGGAAGGCCGATGATGACCAGTGCTAGGTCACACAGGAGATGTCCCCAGGCCTGCTTGCACGGAGTACAGCAAAACTTGCACCCTGCCGTGGTCCCAGCACAAGGTGGGGTCCCTCATGCTGTGATAGGCCAAGGCATTCTCAGGTACTCTCTACACAGCAGTAAGGCTTCAATTTGGCACTCACTGGAGCAGCTCTGCCCAGGGGAGGGGCAAAGGCTTTGGGAAAAAACAGATTAATTAGGGACATGGTGGCTCTTCCGCACTACCTTGGTCACTGTGTTATCACCTTCTGCACTGCCATTTCTGCATCAAAGACCCTCAGCCACATCTCCCAAGCGGCGGCAGGCTGCCAACCCTTTATCTCTTCTCCACACAGCAGCTTATGAAGGTCAGAGCTGCTTATTCCAGACAAGGCTGACAAAGGGTCAGATGGGAACAGGGGGAAAACCCAAGCACATGAAGAACACAGCAGTAGATGCTGGCAGGGAGGTTGGGTGTTATGGGTGTAAGGGTGAGTTAGGTATTTGCCACCCCACAGCAGTGACTGGCCTGTTCTCCCTTACCATCCTCTGCTACCTGCAAGCCATGCAGCCACTCCTTGGTGTCTAGCTTCTCAAACCTGTCACTGCTGAGCCTGTAACTCTTGGCAAAGAGCTTACCCTCTGGCCCAGGGTCCATGAAACTGAGGTGCGTTCGGCATGATGTTGTCAGGAACTCCGACAATTTACCAGTCTGAATTCTGGGCAAGAGATAGGGAAGTCACACGGAGAGGAAAGGGAAGGCGATACCCTTGGTTTTACCACCTGGCTCCAGGGCAGGCCCTTTGATGGGGAGAGACACATTCACCAGGAGCATACACACACCAGTGTCTACTTTAGCTGTCTGCAACTCCTTCAGCTATGGGTGGGCATGGAAGGGCTGCCCAAAAGCTATTAGAGAAATCCTGCAGCCATGGGTTTGAGGACATGAAGAGCTATGTCCTCTCTTTCATCTTCTCTGTTGGGATCGTAGCCCCAGGGCACACTGATAGCCTAGCACACCCCAGTGTATCCTCCCCAGCTTGCTCCCCGACAGCCTATGCTCTGCCCAGCAGGTATCCTCATAACCAGGCTCCTGGAGGCCACCAGCCCTCTCCCTCCTGCACTGCAGAAAGCTGCACTCACCTTGCGCCACCGAAATACCCATCCTGCAGCTTCTGCAGCATTGCCAGCACCGTGGGGTGCACACGGCTGCTGGTTTCATCTGTGTGGAAGAGGCACAGGCAGTCAGGCTCTCATGCTCAAACTTGCTCCCAGAAAGTAACCCAGACCAGGTGGGCATTCAGACACCCAAAGCACCATGGCCAGACCCTTACTCTGGGGTACATGGTCAGGCTGTGGTACCAAGAGCACCACCCAAAAAGGGAAATTCTGGACTGTCCAGGCTGGATTCAAGGAAAACCAGACCAGGATGCACTCCAGGCTTCACCTTGGGCTGAAGCTGACAGTACCAGATAGCAGCACCTAACAACCCCCTGCTGCTTCTGCCTTTCACATGAGGCAGCAGAAGAGTGGGCTGCTGTTGAGGGCAAGAGGCACCACAGCAAAAGGCATGCTTGAGAAATTAAGGGGATTTCAAATACACAAGGAAAGACAGAAAGGCCTCAAAGCAGAACAAAGTCACCTCCCTGCACCAGGCTCACAGGGAAGCCGTGAGCTGCTGCAGGCAAGCCAGTTCTGCTCTGTGCCTTTGCTCCTTCTGGTTTACTGTTTTCTGCTCTCTGTTGACTAGAAAAACCTTTAGCTCAGTCTTAGGGAAGAGTCAAGATGCAGAAAGAGAACCAAGAACACTTCTACAGAGGAATTGCTTTTTTTGGTCTTGGTCCCAAAAGGCCTTCCCACAAGTCTGTTTGCCTGGAGCTTGAATACATCCGTGACAACAAAGAGCCCTTGAGCTGACAGGCAACTCTGTTAGCTGCCAGGCCAGCTGCCCACTCAGCGCGGCTCCTCTGAGCAGTAAGCTCTTCACAGGACACTACTGGCTGCTCCAGCCTCACCATGTCCCCGTTACTGACATGGTCACACATCTGCCCACTCCCTTCCGCCTGCAGAGCTATTTCCCAGGGCTGCTCTAGCCAAATGTCTTCCGAGGCTGGAGTATCTATACCGAGCATGGTGTGGGAGATGGGAAAGGTGATGGTTGGTCGCCCAGTCATCCTCCAGCGGCTGCAGAGGTATGAGAGGTCCGTCCTCAGCATCTCCACAATCATCTTGTTGTCAAGAGCCAGGTAGAACTGCTGCTGGTCTATGAACTGCGAGGACAGCAGGAGACATGACTGGCCCTTCATGCAGTCACCAGGTACTTATGGTGCCACCCACGTCTTCCCACAGGCACACAGTCAAGCTGGCCACGCTATGCACCCCGAGGGCAGCTCCTTTGCACTGACGGCTCATCCCACCTTACTTGGCAGGTGCTAGTACAGCTAGCAAGAGACCCTCAACCCCCAGGGCAGCTACTGGCCGCTAACAACTATGAGGAGGTAACTAACGCCACAGCTCAGCAGCAGCAGCATCCAGGCCCCACACAGCCAGTCCATGTTGTGCCTGTTCCAAGCAAATATGCACTCCCCATAGTGCTAGGCTTGCAACACTGCTCGTCCCCTGGACACATCAGCCCTGCTGATCAGGCCTGCCATCAGCCTCCTCCTGGTGTCCTTGTCAGGGTGAGCAGAGATTTTCATCCAATACTGGTCATTAGAAGGCTCAAACTGTTGCAATATCCACACAGCTAGGACCACCAACTGTGCTGCCTCGTGCCACAGAGTTGGACTACTCCACAGTCCCAGGCTGTTCAAACAGTGTTGGGTCACACCTTAGAATAACTCGAGTACCCAGACATTAAAGAAACTTCCTGCCCAGTTTCATATCACAGAATAGCTGGGAACGAGCCTGTGCAATGTCACCCACCTGTGGGGTAAAGGTAAAGATGCTCTTCCTGATTTTGTAGAGCTTGGAGGTCCCAAGGACACCCATATGCCGGTAGGGCCGTCCAGTAAGGCACATCTGCTTGTTGCGGCCTGGGAGGGCAGGAAGAGGAGATTTTAGTACAAGCCTCCTCATGAAAGGGGCTGTAGCAGCAGGTAGTGCCAGGCCTCTTGCTACCAACCAGCAGGGAAATGCTGGTTTGTGCTTGGGATACCCACCCCAGAACCCTGTGTCAAGCTGGTACAGCTCTAAGGGACAGTAATTCTGTCCCCAGACCTGCCCAGAGGAGTACAGACATGCTGAAACAGCTATACACAGCCTGTCCTGACTTCTGCAATGTCACACCTCCTGGTCTTTGGGTATGTCAGAAGCTGGAGCAGGGCTAGGGGTGCCCCTCTGCCTAGCAGGGCTGGCCCCTCTAAGTTGACAGCTCTGTCAGCATTCCAATTGCTCCTGGATTACTCCCAAAGCCCAGGATGGTGCAGCAACAGCATCATCCCTTGCTTATCAGCTCTGGCAGCTGCCAGGCTGCTCCCCCTGCCCATGTCACACTTGGCCTTTTGGTGGCCTAAATTAGCCACCAAATTAAATCACAGCAGATCAGGTGTCTCCTTTGGCCCAGGATAAGTCTCTGGCTCCTGCACAACAAACCCCATGCCCGAGGGGTTGCAGCATCAAGGAGCAAGCACGCAGAGGGGAGCACATCCTCCCCTCACACTCAGTCCTGCCCACCCCGCAGCAACAGCCATACTGCCTGAGCTCCGGGCTCTCTTTGCCAGGGATGGCCAGGGGGGCCCTTCCTGGGGTCTGGCTGGCCTCCCCCATCTAGATCTGAGTACAGGAATAGAAGACAACTCCTGCCTACACCAGGTTCAACCCGTAGGGATCAGAGTCTTTGTCTGTCCCTGGGGTGACTGTGCAACTGCAAGCCAAAGCTCTGTCCCTGTCAGAATCACACTGAACAGCACTGTCTGACACCTTGTTCCCCTTGGGCATGAGTGGCTTTATCAGGCCTAGAAATGGGCAGCAGAATCCTCATCAGCCAGGCAGAGAGCAGGACATGAGTGTCTATGAGCAGGAGTGCCAGGGGTGGGACAGACCCTTCTGCACCCCGCTTTGCTGCAGGAGCAGGGAGACCAGCTCACCCAGCCGGGCATAGATGTGGCTGAGGATGCGAGCAGGCTGCACTCCGATGGGGTAGACATCTGCCACAGTCTCCACATCAATGCCCTCCTTCTGCAGGATTGCCTTGATCCCCTCTGTTTCGGCCAGGATACACACTGTGGATGGAAGACAGTCTCAGTGCAACAAAGGCACAAGAGTGTGACAGCACTGCCCCATGCCTTTGGGGACTTATACAAGGCACCACCCCACAGAGAGGAACCTGTCTGGGGTCCCTTGGGAACCAGCTCCCACTGCAGAAGTCTGCCTTGCCCCTCCTAACACTCTATACACACAAGTCTTCCCCACCAAGTGGCAGGAAGACAGTTTTCAACCTCTCTGCAGAGGAGGCTGCAGCAGGTGATAGTTCTGTGGGTCAACACAGGATGAAATAAATGGAAGGACTTGCACCCCATCTTCCACCCACCTTGCCAGGGCTGAGACTGGGCTGTATTGGCAGCAACTCAGTAAGCACAGCCACCCCAGAGCCACCTCTGTGAATTCTGCACAGCCAGAGTCCCCCCACCTGCCAGGCTCAGGGGTTTGGGACTGGTTCCTTTCCCTCACCTTGGACCACCACATCAGGTTTAGGGACAGTCGCGAAACGGCGGTTGAGGGGGTCTATTTCGCCAGGAGCTAGAAACCCCTGTGGAAAAAAAGGTATAAAGAGATTAACATTTCATGGGCAGGGTAGAATGGGTGATGCCTACAGACAACACACCTTTAAGAAGTCCTGGGGGACTTCCCCATGGCGGGTGGCAGAATTTGCACCTTCACAGCTCAGGACCCGGTCCCACAGCCCTCTCCAGCACTCAGGGTGACCCTACCTCAGCCATCAGACAACCCAAGATGTAGAGGGACTGTCCCCACATGTGTGGCAGCTTGCCCATGGGTATCCTGTCCACAGTGTGTGGGTTCCTGTATTCCTCATCCACCTGGAAGACAAGCCAGGAGGTCAAGAAGGGATCTGCAGACACAGGATGCTGAAGGAAGCATCCTCACTGCATCTTGAAGTCCAGCAGTTGAAGGCTTAAAACAAGGCCCCAGAACAGCATTTGTCATAGAGGATCCAAAAGAGCCTGGTTACATTCCTCCTCTCTTCTTATGACTGCCCCAGGCATCCGTGTCAGACAACAGATCAGCTGCCCAGACCATGTTTGGTTTCCCAGCTCAGGCCATCCCACTAGAAGGACTGACATGTCCCAGGAGCTCCCAGAGATGCTTTCTGATACTGGTGAGGAGCATATCTCTCCTGGATGACCTGGGCATCAGGAGGCCACTGCTCTTAGCCCAGTCCCACACAAATCCCCTCAACACTGAACAGGAGCTCAGCATCACCTACTCAGCCCAGGTCTGCTTGTCTTGAGCTCTTGGAGCACTCAAGTCTCCAAGCAAGCAGACTGTCAACAAAGAACTTTTGTGTATGGGAGTAAGAAATGCTTTGGGAGAAAAAACCCCAATGTTTATCCAACATGGTTTCATAACAGCTCCAAGCCATCCTTTTTATACATGAGGTTTCCATACATTACATTTGACCCTTCACTAACAATTTGGCTTAATAAACACTTAAAACTTAATTATCTGGTAATGAGACCAGGAGATTCAGCAGTTGGACTTTCGTGATCCTTGTGGGTCCCTTCCAGCTCAGAATATCCTGTGATTCTGCAAGACACTCCTGCTTCCCACCATAGCTCAGGATCACTCACCTTCTCCGGTGGGACACTGTACAGCTCTGGCAGCAGGCGTATCCCATTCTTCCCCTTGATGAGAACCCCCTCAAGGGCTTCCCGGTACTCCTGCACCTGAGAAGAGAGGAGAGGGAATCTGCCAATGGTCATGGCTCCCTGCATCCTTCCCCTGCGCAATTCTCCTGCCAGGGACTTTTTTCCACCAGCCCATCAGGTCCTGCCTCTCTTACCTGCTCCATGTTTCCACTGAAAATCCCGTCAATCATCAAGTATGCCCAGAAGAGAGGCCACTCACACTCAATGTTCTCAAACAGCTTCAGCTCAGCAGGTTCATAGTAGAGGCGTCTGGGGTCCTGTAAGTGACATCAAGGCAGGTGGTACGTAACAGGATCCCCTCAAACTGACAGGGCATCTCCTCCTCCTGAGACCCCAGCCTCAGATGTCCTCCTCTGCAGATGGCCAAGACAGAGCTGAAAAGCAGTTTCACCCGCAGTCTCTGTTTTCTTGATTGGACTACCCCCTCCTGAGCCCCCTGCACTGATGATGGAGAGACTTACCCTTCCTGAGATCTACCTGGTCCCCAGGAGAGCACCTCAGAGCCCCCAGAACACCCCAGATCTGCGTACAGCAACAGCACAACATCCCCTGTGCCACACTGGGTCCCCTTTGCCTTGCCCGCTCTGCCTGAGCCCCTCAGCATCTGTCTCCTCCAGCATCATCCAGCTGGCCCAGCCAGGTGAGAGGGCTTGGCCTGGTCACACAGGGCCAGAGAGGTCCCTCCAGGGCCCTCCTGCCATGTGGTGCCACTGTGAGCCCAACACAAGGGAAATTGTCAGGATGAACAGCTGCCTGTGCAGAGTCCTCCCACGTCAGCTCTGTGTGCTGCAGTGCCCCTTCCTCGGCCCTCCCTGCTAACTGCTCTGTCTGCTGCAGAGAAGGGAGAGCGCTGGCCTTAGCAGACTATTCAGGCACAGAGGACAGAAGGGGCAGATGTCTTCTACCTGCACTCCAGCCATAAGCTTCCAAAATCCCATGTGACTCCAGCTAGGTGCATGCCTCTGCAGGCACCGCTGCCCTTTCCATGCCTCACAGCTCCCCAGAAGTAAGTAATCCACAACTCTGCATGCTGCCAAAGCTCACAAGTGCTGGCAACATTGGACTGGAGATGCTGCTGCTTCTCTCTGGCTCTGGAGGGGGGCAGCCACACATGCTGCCTATTATGGGCAGGTCTGCAGAGGCGCAACTGGTGATGACTTAAGAACCTCTGAGTATCATTTCCTAGTTCAGTGGTTATCAAATGAGACTGTTGCTTATAAAGTTTTCCTGTTTTCTCTCCCCAAAGCAGCAAACTCTCCACTTGCTCCCAGGGCCATTCTGGCAGTACCCAAGCTGACTGCTGGTCTAGGAGAGACAGAAGCAGCTTTGTGACGTCCAGAGCTGCCATAGATGAGGCTGTTCGGCTGACGGCTCTGCACGGCCACCAGCCCTCACTCAGGGCTGGTGTAGCCCTGGGAGAGCCCACCTCAGCAGGGCTCTCAAGCTGGGCACCGGTCCCATCTTCTCCCAGCCTAAGAAAGACACACCACCGGGTTCCAGGATGCAGGCAGAGCCAGCCTCTGGCCATCTGCTATGGGTGTGGGTGTGATGTACCACCTCTGCAATGAGCTCTGGCATTTTGGGAAGCCTTGCCCAGACCCATGACACTGCCTAGGGCTACTCAGGGCTTTCATTTTCCCAGGGCTCCCCAACACAGCCTTTGTGCTGCATCCAGGCAGGCTGCTGCTTGGCAGTCAAGTTCTGCCAGGCAGCAGAGCTGAGGACACTCACCTCTTTGGGAGTCCTGTATCCATCCCGGAGGAAGCGGCAGCAACCATAGCGCCCCTGGAAGGGAGGGAAAGATTTGCTGAGCAGGAGGCACAGTGTGAGATATCTTGTACCTTCAATGCAGAAGCAGGGGCAGGGTGTTTCCTTCAGCCAAGGTCTCCCTTGCTCACCCAGCGCTCAGGTACCACAATCACAGCCCAGGGCCACAGCACACAGGGCTGCTTCTTTGCACACCCCTGCCACAGGTCATGAAGACTGGGAGAGGACATGCCCCAGCAACCCCCCCACTGAACATGTTTTTGGAAGAAAAGGGCTATAACAGTTTGGACTGCAGCTGTCTCCTGGGAACAGTGAGACAAGAGCAGAGACGCTCACCTGCAGCTTGGTGATAATCTCCTGCTTGGTGATTTCCACCAGCTCGCTGTCCTCCACAGCAAATGCCGGGTAGGAGATGACAGAGAGCACACTGGCATCTACCTCCTTGGATGTGGAGGCCCTGGGCAGCATTGAGTGGAGAATGGACTGGGCAAAAGGGAAGGAAAGGTGGTTAGGCTGTCAGGCCAGGCATCATGCACACTGCAAACCCAGGAGATCACAGTTCCTCTTGCAACAGTGTAACGCCTGGGTGGGTCTCACCTGGCAGTGCTGCACCTCATCTGACAGCACCCGTATCACCGACTGTGGGCCTCCCTTGGCTCCAAAGAGATCCAGCTCATCCAGTGCCTCCAGGGCAGCCTGCAAGCACAGTGAGACCCAAAGAGGCATGTCCTTCACCATGCTGCTCATCTGTAAGAGCTCTCACTCCATGCTAGTCCCTCTGTGTAAAGCACTGCCCAAATTTAAAAGAATTTGAATTCTGCTGTGGCTGCATAACATCTCTGGTCAAAATGGGACCACATCTCCAGACATCAAAAGGCTCTGGGACATTTCTGCCACACACCCCCGATTAACTTTTCACTCCCAGTTCAGGCAAAACTCAGGCTAGAAGGGCACAGCTTTATCCCAGTGCACAAGGAGAAGAGTCTTGCTCCCCAGGAACCTATCACTGCATGGGGCACTGAGCCTCAGCAGTTCAACATGCCCAGCCTGCCCTGTCAAAAAGCAGCTCAGGGCCAGGTGAGGAACTGGTGTTCCTCACCCCCGCAGCCAGCACTTCTTCCCAGCTCACCTTGGCCATGCCGACAGAACTGGCATTCAACTCGGTGATGCCCTGGTTTGTCTTGTCCCCACGTTCCCATATGCCAAAGTCCTGTGAACCAGGCACAGTTTCAGAACACACCCAGCAAGCTGTTGAATCCCATCCACCCATGGTGCTTCCAGAAGGTTCTGGTGTGGCTCATGGGGAACCCACAGCTGTTCCCAGACACCACTCCAGTATCTCCGCCACCGGAGCACACTCCCCTTCCCCAGTGCATGCTACCCACCGCAGTTTTGTAGGCAGCTTCAATGTAGAACACGAGGTTCTGGATAAAGTTGACTTCATCCAAGCTGTGAATTATGTGGAGGCCTGAAGCAGAGGGAAGAATTCACATTAGCCACTCCAAGCCCACAGGAGTACCCAGGATGGGGCTGCAGTAACCCAGGGACGACTCCTCCCCACTGCAAGCCTGCCCAACAGGAGCCATGTCCTAGCTGACCCCATCTCCACTCCCACCCCTTAGGGCAGCACTGGGGTTTCAGACAAACAGGGGCTTTTGGAGAGACTGACATCAAGGGGCCCAAATCCACCTCAGGTACTGTGAGCATAAGAAAACAGTGGGGATCAGGGAAGCCACTGCAGCAGCTTGGCACCCAGGAAGCTGCACCCAAACTGAGACTCTGGCGAACCTGAAGACCAGCACGCTCAAAGCTGCAATGGCAGCCCCCAGCATTACCTGAGGCCGTCATTTGTGCAAGCATGAGGAGGTAGAGGGAGGTAGCATCCATCTGTAGGTGACCCCATTCGTGGTCTCCTACCACAGTGGCACAGGTGTGGGTGTTATACTTGGCATGCAGGCAGTCTCTGGTGCTCTGACTGTATTTGAAGGCCTCTACTTTGTCCACCTTGAGAAGGGCAAAGAGACGCAGGCATTCATCGAACCCTGTCTCCAGAGAGGTCTGACAGCTCTCGAGCCAAGGGCTGCTCCATGCCATGAGCAGAGCACATGGAGTTGTGCCTGGCAGGGCAGAAATTCCACAACCCCTGGGCTGAGCCCCACTGTGCACCAAGGCAGTGAGTGCAGGCTCAGACGCCGCTGCGGCACAGGACTGCAGCAGTGGAGGGCCCACTGCCACAGCTGCACCATGCAGAGAGAAAAGGGTTACCCCAAATGCCCTCATGGAGGAGAGCTGCAGAGTCCTAGCGCCTGCCAGGCCACGAGACAGGGAGCAGCTGGCAAAGGCTCCACTGGCCACCAGCCCACAGCTCTGGAACTTCAATCACACCCAGGACAGATGCTCACTCCAAATTTATTTCGAGACTTGCTGGAAGGGGGCCTTCCCTCTGCTCATTGGGGAAGGCTGGGGAGGGCTGGCACAGCTAGGACTCTGTGGCATAGCTGGGCTTTAAGGAGACCACTTGACACTCAGAGGTGTTCCCCAGCCCCTACCTGTCTCATCATGCACTGGAGCAGCCCCCGCATCAGCTTCACCACGCTCTGCAGGAACAAGGAAAACAGGTTTGGTAATCTCCAGGAGAAGCCCTGACTCAGGATCAGCTGGCCGCTGACCTTTGTGGAGCTCAGCATCTGTAATCAGAGCCCCCGCTCACATTTTCACAGCCCCTGGGCGACAGCAGAGGGAAGATGTCTTGGTCTGCCAGCAAGGCCAGGTTGCCATGCTATGCAGCGGGACAGAGGACACGACTGCAGGACATGGCTCCCCAGTCCTTGAGAGAAGGGCTGTGGCCCCAGATCACCCCGCAGCCAGAGGTCTAGATCCTCTGGTTGGTCTGGGAAGAGCAGGCTCTGACATCCATTCCTACTGCCTCCCGCGTCGGGAGATAGCTGCGTCCTCGCCCTCACTGCGCTGCCTTTGGGCCCCTGGCCCAGCTGTGCCAAAGGCTGACCAGCCCGGGGTCCCCGGGTGACACCAGCCCCGCCCCCGGCTCCTGGTCCCTCCTACCTGCTCCAGCTCGTAGGCCTTGGCCTTGTCCTCGTCGCGGTCGGCGTTCTTGCGGTAGGCCAGGCTAAGACCCCAGACCGCCAGGATGCTGTACACGTTGTCCCGGACCCAGGCGTCCTGGTGGTCGGCGCTGGCGGGGAGCAGCCCCGTCACCGCGTCCTGCGGAGGGGACACACCGTTCCCACGGAACTCCCTGGCCCAGCGGCCGGCGGGGCGCGCGGGGGCCCCGGGTCTGCTCCCCATTCCCGGGGAGGGTCCGCACCTGGTGGCGGAGGATAGTCTGCTGCACTAGGCGCCCGTAGCCGTCCAGACGCACTCCCGAGTTGCTCCGGCTCCTCATGACGGCGGCAGCAAGACCGAGACCAGCACTGGCACCGGCGAGACGGCACGGGTCCTGTCAGAGCCCCCGCCCCGGCCCGCCCCTTCCCTCACCGCTCCGCCCCTCCCTCCCCGCTCCGCCCCGCTCCCCGGCACAGCCGGCTCGCTGCCGCCGACGGCGCTACCCGAGCCCCACCGCAGCCCCTGAGCGGCCGCCCCACCTGCGCTGCCCTGCACTCCTCGCCGGCGGCGGCCTCGGCCCACGGGGCGCTCACTACCGAGTGGGCAGGACCTGCCGCCGTGGCGGCCCCGAGGGCGGGGCGGTGGCGGCGTTCGGCGCCGCCTGCCGGGCGAAGGCCGAGCAACGCTGAGTATGGATACGCGGCTACAAGGACGGACACACGGACTGGTGTGGGACCGCGGGGACACAGACAAACACGTGCACCGGTGCAGAACCGCAGGGACACACGGTTGGGTTCGCGTTCTGGTGTGAGACTGTACTGTACAGACATACAGACGGACACACAGATGGATATACATACCAGTGTGGGTCTGTATGGACACGCACACATATGCTAGGTGCATGGACAGACACACAGTCCACGCATGTGGACAGAAGCATGGACACGTCCATAAGTGTGCACGTGCACACAGAGGCATGGACATGCACACACATGCACACTTACAGGTGGGCACACACCTACCCACGCTGGAACACATGCACAGGCAGACTCGTGTGCACACATACCTCCACACACATATGTGTGCACAGCTGTGCACACACCCTTTGCATTTCCATGTGTCCATAGCACACGGAAATATACACACACATGCACCTATGTACATCCGCAGGTGTGCAAACCTGTACATACCCACAGGTACACTCACCCATAAGCACACACACACTTCCCATGCACATACACAATCATACACATGCACACACAGGCATACACTGCATACACCTGTGTGCACAGGTGCAGGCAGACACGTGCATCATACAGATGTGCACCCACACAGATGCACCAGCAGCGTTTGGGCACAGTGGGCTCCTGGAGACTGCAGCACCCCTCATCCTGGGGACCCCTTTGGGCAGGTGGGGGCCAAGTGGCATCCAGGGGTGTCCAGGGCTTGGAGCATGCCCAGCTCCATGCTTTTTATTATCACTTGCCTGAATGAGTCAAAACCACATGCTTAATGATTGATAGGGATTAGATCTGTGAGCTTCCAAAAAAGCAGAAGACATTCCCCACTCATGACCAAGATGTGGCTAACTGGGGACAAGGGGCAGGAGAGGAGCATGGGGCTCTGTGGTTTCTCACTCTTCCAGGATGGGAAAGAAACTTCAAGACTGGCAGGAAAGGGAGGGATTGGAGTTGACAGCACCCTGTCCAACAGCAAACACTCACAGGAAAAATAAAAGTGCTGAAACATCCCCATGGAGCTTGGGCCAGCAATAACAGATGGGACTAGACCCCAAGCAAGAGGAGACCCTGGCAAGAGGCATGAGCTGTGGAGAAACAGCACCCAGGTGACAGTGCCCCCAAGCTCTGGTGACAAGGATGATGACTGCCACCTATGCCTTGATGCTCAAAGAATGGAAATTTTGCTCCAGCACTGCAAACAGGGCATCATATGCAGCAACAGGCAGGTTTGCTTGCAGACACCTACCCAAAATAGCCCTGGCAGAGAAATGCCTTGGCCATGGTGACAGACAGCCCCAGGAGACCTGGCTCATGCCCCATACAGAGGGATGTGGGGCATCTCTTGTTTCCAGCCCCATGGAGGCAGCTGCCTGCAGCCACATCTGGTCCCCTCTGCACTAGGGCAGGTCTGTGCTGCAGGTGAGGCACTTCTCACAGGCCCCACTTGAACCAGCTGAGATTTACCCCTGCATCCATCCCATCCAGTGAAAGCACAAGGGCAGTTGCATAGGGACACAGCTTATGGCAGCCTATCCCAGGGTGCACCTGCTGCACCCCAGGGACAGTGCAAGAACAGGCCAAGATGGTCTTTAGCAAAATCAATCTATTTATTTATTTATTCACAGTCAAGCAATAAATAGAGGAAAGTCAGGCAGAAGGGGTGCTGAGAGCAGGACTGACCCTTCTGGGAACAGGGATGTGCCAGGAGCCCAGCAGAGCCCAAGGCCTGTGTGACAGCAAGAGTGCAAGAAGGCAGAGAGACATCTGTGACAGGAGTCTGACCTCTGGGATAGGATGAGACCTGAGCCCTGCTAGAGGGCAAGCCAAGGAGCTGAAGAACAAGTGTGTCAGAGGAAACAGCAGGCAGAGCCCAGCACAGGCAGCTGCCTTGGCCTCTAGCACTGGAAGCAGAGATGGCAGCTCAGGTCCCTCCAGTTTTTCATAGCCCTTCCAGAGCAGAACTGCAGGGGAGGAGAGAGGCTTCCTCCCTCCAGCCCAAATTCTCAGCCTGGTGGGATGCCTCTGCAGCTGAGACTAGACAAGGATGGGGTGCATGTGAGTTGGGAAGGAATGCCACAGGCAGCGTCACATCAGATCCTGACACCACCAATGTGTCAAATGCAAAGCACAGAGACACCTGGATTTCTTACCCTCCCTGCCCTGGCTCCACCAGGAGACTCCCAGCCACCTCCTAAGAGCTTCGTACTCCAGTTCAAGGACACAGCTCATCTCTGAGAACATCAGGCCAAGCCCCCCTGCCCACCAAAACCAGGCAGCAGCCATGGGGGCTGCAGGAAGGACAGATGCCATGGGGCAATCACCCCAGCACAGGTTCCTGCCTTTAAAAATCCACAGTTTACATAAAACTGTCATTGTAAAACCTCCCCACTGAGCAGTGCTGCATGGGGAGGGGAGATGAGCCGAGTGAGCCCCAGGCAGAGCAAGATAAACCCTAAAGTCCAGATCTGCAGGAGGAGGCAGAGCCCAGGGGTGATGTGCTGGGGCAGTGGAAATTACCGGCAGGTGCAGGATTCTGCAATCATATTCTCGTATTCCTTGTACAGTATGCCTCCATTGCGCTCAATCATGAGGACACTGATGGGGCTGTAGCGGTAGGGCACACAGGAGGGCTGGGGCACACTGGCATCCACAAGCCGATGAACAAAGCTCTGCACCACAGCATGGTTGGGTGCGTGGTAGTCATAGCGGAGCAGGTGGGGACAGGTGCCCTTGCAATAGCGTGGGTTGTAGCGGTGGGGAGCGATGATCCAGTGGTCCCAGCCCAGCTGTGCAAAGCTGACAGGGAAGGGGCGGAGGGAACAGTCACTCTTCTGCCCTCCCTGCTCCTGCAGGTAGTTGGGCAGGTCATGAGCCAGTGTCCCTGTATCACGCCGGTGTCGGTGGGGCTCTGCTGCTGGAGGTGCCAACCCTGCTTGGGTATCGTTAAGGTAGAGAAGGAGGAAAGGGTGGCTAGGGGCCACTGGGGCATCGTGGCCTCCTGCTCGCCCAGCACGCACACAGACATGCCTCAGTGCCAGGCTCTCCACGCTGCTGTTCGCCAGCACCAGGTAAGGGGTGATGTCAACTTCGGCCCAGCCATGGCGGGGGTGGGCTGTAGGGCTGAGCAGCACCCTGGGTGCCTCGCTGGCTGCCACAAGCTCCAGAGTGCAGAGGAGGCGACCATGGGCCAATGACAGACTGGGCAGGTAGACCACAGTGGCTCTGAGGAGGTGCTCGGCCTCTGGCTGGCCCTCCAGGCGGTAGGTGAGAGCCTGCAAGTACCAGCGACCTGCAGGGAAGGAGTGACCAGTACCCCCTTAGCACAGTGCAGGAGGCATTGTGCAGCACCCCTTTCTCCCATGGTGCTGCCACAGCCCCACACAGCACAGTGGAGCCCGTGACAGCCATCTGTCCCAGCACAAGGCAGAAGCTGGAGCAAACAGAAGGCTTGCTAGTGGGTTGAAGAGCAAAGAGAGTCTGTAGCATTTCCCATCCTCTGCACCAACACCACTAGCCTGGCATAGCATCAGGCAGGGTGGGAAGGGGAGAAGACCACACAAGGGCCAGCGATGCGTTTGCCCATCTCACCCCTGGGGCAGAACCTTGAACTCCCACCAAGTGGAACCCCATGGCCAAGAGCAACCCCAGCCAGGACACTGTAGAGAGGGGGGAGGAAACAGGCAAGAGACCTTGCCTTCAGAGCTCAAGCCCACCCTGCTAGCTGTGCTAAGCCCCCATACCATCCTTAGTGCCCAGCAGTTGCTTACCTGCCCAGGGCTGACCCCCATGGGAACTGGCCTGGACCAGGCGGACGGTGTTGGTGCCCAGGCTGCGGCTGCGGCGGGGTCGGCCTTCACGGTCAGCGGCACGCCGGTACAGATTGAGCATGTAGTGCAGGGGCTGCCCACTGGCTGGCCCCACTTGCCAGCCTGGGCTGCCTGGAGCCCGCGTTTGCAGGGCCTGCAGGAGAGGCAGGGTGCGGACAGCAGGCAGGGAGCCAAGGGGCAGTGAGGACTGGTTTGCAGCCCAGGAAAGGGGCACAACAAGGAGAAGGAGGAGGCTGGTGAAAGGGTAGGGCATAGCCATGATAGGTGTGTGTTTGGGGAGGGAGCAGGTAAGTGGGACAAGGTGGGGCTAGCCAGCAGAAGAATTAGGGAGAACCTGCAGTCATGCTTCTCCCCACCTGAGAGGCAGAGCTGATTGTGGGCACCAGCAAAAGGATCCCAGGGTGCTGCCAGCTCCTATCAAACCAGGATGACCACACCAGCTGCTTCAGATTGGCACAGGAACAGAAAGGTGGGGGGATTCTGTATGCAAAAAGGGGTATAAATTCCAGACTAAAACCCAGACCACGAGCAAAGCTAGCCAGACAGAGCCTGGCTATGGGGGCTGTAAAGGTGCTGGGGTAGGGGAGTGGGGTGAAGTGGGGTGGGAGAACCAGCTCACTCAGCCTACCTGCTCCTGGCCAGCCTCCTCCTACAGGGTAGGAGGTCCCTGCCCAGGCCCGTTTTAAAGGCATGGTCTCAATCAGTTTTTAAAGAGGCAGGAGCTCCCTGGGTCCCAGGGGAATGGGGTCAGAGCCTGAGAGGGTGCTCATGCAGTGAGAGTCCCTCCAGCTCTTTCCACTCTGTGCTGACTCTCCAGCAGCAGCTCAGCACCTTCCTGCCCATTGCTGCAAGCTGGTCTGCACTGACCCAAGCAGGCACAGAGCCTGGGGTTCTGCTCCCCAACAGCTCCACAGCACAGCCAGGCTGCCCAGTGCCTCACTCTACCCAGATGGCACTAAGGCACATGGATGAGCAGAGTGACCCTGAGCCCTCACTCAGCAGTGCTGAGTATGTCTCGGTCATGCCCATTGTAGGCATCATCCTGCCATCACCATCAGCATGCCCACAACTTTGCCTACCTCGACCAGTTTCCAGGTCTTTCCGCCAGCACTTGCTCAAAGCCAAGAGGTTGAGAGCATGATGCCCACCCTCTCACTGGCATGGGCCATTTGAGGCACTTTCTATACTGGGGACAGTGACTCCACGGTGCTTGCCTGGGAAACGCCCTCTGGACACACTACAGAGTGCGGTATGGGCAGCTGCAGCCAGTGCCACCTCCAGAACCCCTGGTGCTGTGCCCAGACCCACAGTACACTGTTGCTCTCCTGCTGGGATGGAAGGGGCCAGGAGGTGGGCACACTGGTTGGCATAGGGAAATGGGAGAGCTGGGGGGGTTGAACTGGTGCCTGCTGTCCACCCTTCCTGGTGCCAGCTGGGCACAGTGCTGAGGGCTGTGTGGGGGTGTGTGTGGTGCTAAATGTGCTGTGGGGCCACATGATGAGCCAGGGCACAGAGCCCTCTCGCCTGGCCAGGCAGCCCTGGTTACTCATTTGGGAAAGGGCACAAGGGGCAGATGAGCCAGTGGAGGTTGGGAAAAGTCCGGGCATGGCAGCAGCCAGTCATGAGTGGGGGGCATGACAAGGTAGGTGGGAAGGCCGTAGGGCAGAGCAGGAGATTCAGGTCAGGGGTGGACATGTCAGTGGTGGACATGTCAAGGCTGTATGGGGGGGCCAGGCATTGCTCCTGGGTGGGCTCCAGCATTACAAACAGCTCAGGTACCACTCCACGCTGAGCCCTGTGACACTCTGGCACAAGAATGGGGCACATGTACTGGGCTGCCTGCAGCTGGGCTGCACAGGGCGAAGGCAGAGTTCAAAGGCAGGTGCTCTGCCCCCACTAGTGGACAGGGACTACCAAGAAAAACTCGAGACCCTTCCAGCACTGGGAATGAACAAGCCTAGAGTGGCTTGCCAGCCTGGCACTGCAAGCCGACCCTCCCGGGCCGTGGCAGGCAACCAGGGGCCGCAGGCGTTGCTTGCAGAACAGAGCTTTCCAGGCCGGTTGTGCTGTCTGGGAAGGAGATGAGTAAGAGTCGTGGCCCCGGGCGGGAAGGGGAGGAGCAGGACTCTCGGGCTCCCCCGGGAATCCGTGCCGATCCACTCCCACCATCCCCGGCTGTCATCCGCCGCCTCCTCCCCCTGCCTCAATATTCCCCAAGCGGCACAGCTGCTCCTCTTGGGCCTGGCAGGGAAAAGAAAGGTGAAGAACGGCCAAACTGCCATGCACGCCCTGAGGTGCCCGGCAGGATAGGGACAGGGTGGGGGCTGGCATGGGTAGGTCAGACAGGAGCCAGCAGCATGTGCTGGCCTGCAGGCAGTGGGGCTTGGGGCGCCAGTGTGACTGCGCGGTGGGGAGCTGGGGGAGCTGCATCACCCTACTGCCACCCCCTTGCAGTGAGTGCTGTCAAACTGCTGCCGTGCCAGGCCAGGCTGTGCTGAGCTGAACTGTGCCAGCCCTGCTTGTCCAAGTCAACCAAGCTGAACTGCACTGAGCAAAACTGGGCCAGGCCAAGTGGAGCTAAGCCAGATGAGGCCCCTGGTTGTTTTGCGCTATACCAAACTTAACTTTGCCAGCCCTGTCTTGTGTTGAGCTGAGCCGAGCCAAGCCATAATGTGCCAAGCCAGCTGAACTGCACCAAAGCATGCCAGGCTGAGCCATGCTGGTCCAATTAACCCATGCTGGCCCCCCTGCCATCCCACACTGAGCTGAGCTGTGCTGTGTCGTGCTGCACTGAAGTCTGCCAGCCTTCCATATCATGCCATGCTGGGCTGAGCTGGACTGAATTGAAATACGCTGGCTGGGCTGTACCAAGCTGAGCCAAGCAGCTCACTTCAGGTCCCTGGGCTAAAGGATGGCATGCCAAGCTACTGAGTAGAAAGGTGCTGTGCTGTGCCATTGTGTGCAAAGCCATGCCATGAGCTGTGCCGTGCCGTGCCGTGCCGGCCGCCGCCGTCCCCCCGCGCCTCATTGGCGGCGGTGGAGCAGTCCCGGTGCGGGCCGGCCCCGCCCCGCACTCGCCCCGCGCCGCTCAGCCCGGGCGGGCGGGGGTGTCATTTCCTCCACAGCTCGGGGCCGGGCCGGGATGGGGCTGTAGCTGTAGCCGCCATGGAGCGGGCCGAGGGCCGGCCCGGCGCCCCCCAGTACGTGC
This sequence comes from Gymnorhina tibicen, assembly GCA_013399875.1. Lineage (NCBI taxonomy): Eukaryota > Metazoa > Chordata > Aves > Passeriformes > Artamidae > Gymnorhina > Gymnorhina tibicen. The sequence goes on from VXAZ01004979.1 coordinate 102,163, forward strand.
ATGTGCAGCTGCAGGGGGGCGCGCCCTGGGGCTTCACGCTGCGCGGCGGGCTAGAGCACGGCGAGCCCCTCATCGTCTCCAAGGTAGGCACCGCCGGCGCAGTCCCGCGTGGGCTCCGCAGCATCCCCCTGCGAGGGGCCCCCCGCCCATGGCGGGGCGCGGGAGATGGGAGGACACCCGGGGTGCGGCGGCGTCGGGGATGCGGGGAGCCCCGGCCGCGGGGTCGCGTGTCATGGCGCGGCGGGACGGGGACGGCCACTCGCACCACGATCCCCGCGACCCTCCACTTAGAGCCGCGGGGAAGAGTGGGAGCGAGAGGGGCGGAGGGACAGCCCGGGCCCGGCGGCAGGAAGAAATTCCTCTGGCACATCCGTTGGGCTGGCGTCGGGGGCGGCCCCACACTCCCCCTCACGTCTTTCCCGGTCCCGTCCCGCTGGCCGTAGCCGGGGGAGGTCAGCCCCCTTTCGTGTGTCCATCCGTCGGTGCCGCGCCCATGGGCGCCCCGGGCACCGGGCTCTGCGGGGACTTTGAGGGCCACGGTGGGGGAACCAGAGTCCGTCCCGTCATGCCCCGGCACTCCTGGAACGCAGGGGCAGGACCGTGCCCGGGACGGGGTTGGCGCCGGGGTGCGGTGCCGAGCGGGGCCCGGTCGCAGCCGGGAGCGAACGCTTAGGGTGACCCCTGCGGCCCCGACGTCTCGCCACACAGAGGGTCGCCGATTGCCGCAGCCCCCGCCAGCGCATCGCCCCGCGGGGAGACTCGCGGGGAGACCCGCAGGGAGCCGGGCAGCGGCCAGGGGAACCCCAATACCCACCCCTCCGCGGAGCCTGGACGGGGCCCTGTCGCCGGGCGATTTGGCCGCCTGCCCGCCCGGTGTCACCGTCCTGCTGAGCCGGGGTGCGGCGGGCCGGGCTGGCGGCCCCGGGGCTGCTCCCTGCCTCGAGCCGGGCTGACTGCGCCCCCGGGCTGTTCCACGCCCTCGGCGGGACGCGGGCAGCGCGGTCTGGCTGGGGGAGCTGGAAAAGTGGCTCCGGTCCCAGCCCTGCGCCCTGAGGTGGCACCGCCGGCGGGTGGGGAGCCGGGCGCCGAGGGAGTAACTGCCCGCGTCCCGACTCGCTGCCGGCCCTCGGGGTGGTGGGTCCCCGTGCGTCCGCCGGTTGCCGGAGGAGGGGATGGGAGGGCGCGGGGATGGTCCCCACCACTTTTGAGAAGGGGGGTGGCTTGCGGGCCGCGGGGTGTCGGCCCCCGCGGTCCCCCGGACACGCCGCCACCGCGTGTGCTCGGCAGACAAAAGGGGCTTGTTTCAACGCTCTGTGCATTCAGGGGAGGGTCCCCCGGGGCCACCGCTCCGCCGCTGCGGCCGGCCGAGGTGTGTGCGGAGAGGGGGAGGCCCCCGCTTGTGGCGCGGGGGGCCCGGGCCGGAAAGGGGAAGGGCGTCCCCGCACTCGGTGACAGAGTTTGGCTTCTGAGCCCACTCCGGGCGCGATCCCTTCCTGTGGCAGAGTCCCACGGCGGTGCTCACGTGCGCTTTAAGCTTTCCGTGGGGCTGTGAACGCCCTCTGGCACTGGCTCCCCCGAGCACGTCGGGGGCAAGGAGGGAGGTTGGTGTGGGGCAGGGTGGGCACAGCTCTAGCACTGTTCTGGTTGTGACTCCTAAGACAAGTTTGTCCTGAGACAGGCAGACATTCCCGTGAGCTATCTGGTGCCCACCATTAGGGCCCAGAGCGAACTCCAGGGATGGCGTTGGGGAAGTGTCCTGGGCTGGCCCAGCCAGGCAGGGCAGCAGGCGGTGGGGTTTGGCTGCCAGTGCTGAGTTTGCTGGTGGCAGAGGCAGAACAAGGGGCTGTTTGTGCCAAATTTAGCTCCTGGTGAGTGATGCCAGGGCTGAGCCTGTCCATCCTGGTGCACGTGATGGCCCAGACATGGGTGCAGATCTGGTGGTGTCCTGCAGCAGTGGGGACACCTTTCATCTCTGACTCATCCCCATGGCCGTGGCAGGCAGGACTGGGTGGGCACATGGCTGGACAGAGGACTGGGGTGAAGGTGCAACCTGCCTTGCATGCTCTACTGGTGCCCAGTGGTGGGCAGCAGCATGGCAGGGGGTAAACCCAGGTGCTCCACCGACTACATGGTGGGACTGGGAGCCCTCACAGGCAGTCAGGGTCCCCTGCCAGGAAGGCGGCCCCATGGCTGACATCTGGGTAGGAGGGCAGACTGCCTGCACAGGCAGGCGCATTGGGCTGTGCCCAGCCTGGGCATGGCATTGCAGTGCTCAGATCCCTGAAAAAATGGGAGAGCTGTCAGTTCTGGGCACAGTTGTGCCAGGCAGGGCCATGGGGCAGTAGTGCACTGGGCAGTAGGCTTGGCTGCCCCTGCCTTCCTCCCTCCTAAGGTGACATTTTGTCCAGGAGTAGTGGAACGCCCCCTGAGCCCTACCCAGCACTAGAGCTGGAAAGTGGTGCCCAGGGGCACGTGCACAATGACTGACCTGCTAGGCCATGTGTGCTCCCTGGCACTGGGGCCTGGCTGCTGCCCAGGCTGGCCCTGCAGGCACTGTGAGCAGAGCTCATTCCTTGGCCAGGCCTGGGAGCAACTGGGCAGGGTGAAGAGCCCATGGGCAGGGTGGGTGCAGGAGCCCCAGCATGGGGCTACATACCATGGATTAGCTCTGCCCTGTGGGTGGCTATAGGGTCTTGCTGCATCCATGCTGGGCATGGGGCACCCTGGGTCCTGCCCCATGCACCTGCATGCCCTGTGCCACTGCCACCACGCAGCAGCAGCTTTGGTCGCTTGCCAGCCCTGTGGTGTGATGGTCTGGACTTGATGATCCCTGGCCATTGCAGTGGCAGGATGGGCAGAGGTCAGTGCCGGCAATGGGCACTCTGCCTACCCCAGCTGGGCACTGCTCATCCCAGAGCTGCTAGCACTGCGCCTACCAGCTAGGGCAGAGGGGACGGTCCAGGGTTTCACATGCTGGCAGCACCATGGCCCTGCTTCCTCTAAGCACAGCAGTACAGGGTGCCAGGTTCATTTTGGCCATGGGTGTCAGGGAGGGTAGGCATGTGCCAGAGCTCAGCACTTCCCCTACCGTTGTCTCCTATGGGTACATAGGCCGGGATGGCATCCTTTGGGCATCGAAATCACCATGGGTGTCCAGACAGGCTCAGTGTGGGGTTGGAAGCAGCGGCAGGGGGCTGGCATCCACGCCGGACAAAGGGCCCTTGTGCTGCCCGTGCCTGCGGGGGAATCTGCTGGGATGGGACATTTTTCTTTCTCCCCCCTCCCTGATGCCCTTGCTCAGAAATTCATGTGACCAGAGAAGGGGGAGAGCCTGGCCCCGCAGATCCCTCTGTGGTGCCTGGGGCTCAGGCACCTTCTCCAAAGCCTCTTTCTCCCCTGACACCCAGTGGCCGTGGAACATCCCCTGGGATATTCTGGGGGCCGTGCCTCCCTTGATGCCCCTCTCTGTCACCCAGGTGGAGGATGGGGGCAAGGCTGCACTGTCCCACCGGCTGCAGCCAGGTGATGAGCTGGTGAACATCAGCGGGACACCGCTGTACGGATCCCGCCAGGAGGCCCTGATCCTCATCAAGGGCTCGTACCGCACTCTGAAGATGATCGTTCGCAGGTTGGCAGTGCTGTGGAGGGGACACCGGGAGGGCCAGTGGGGTTTTACCTGCCTGGGGGACTGTCAGGGACGTGGAGGTGCCCTTTGCTGGGACAGGGTGTGGAGCAGCCCCTTTGCTGCTGTCAGCACTTCCGCTGGGTGCGGGTTCCCCAGGCAGCAGAGCCAGGGCAGTGCGTCGGGCTCGCCACCCCCTTGCTGGGCGGTATCCTCAAGCGTGGCCGCTCCTCTCCCTTCCTGCCTGCCTGCTTGCCTGGGAAAGGAAGGAGAGGCAGGGCTGGGCCTTGCAGTCCCCCCACCCCCAACCCCTCCAACTGCATCCATTCCTTGGCTGCGTCCTGACTGACTCCAGCTCCAGCAGCACTCAGGGGCAGGGACGGCGCAAGGGCACTGCCCAAGGGGCAGGGGTCCCACGGGACTGTGCTGGGGCTCAGCATCATCCATGGTGAGTTTGGGGGGTTCTGGGAAGTCTCTGTGCTGACCTCGCAGCTTGCCACTCTCCTCGTCCGGTCAGTGGATGGTGTGGCAGCACCGGGCACTTGGGAGGTACAGGAGGTGGCTTCTGACAACATCTGTGCAGTGGCATGTGCTGGGGGGACTGGAGACTCGTATGGATGCCATGAGGGGTGGGACAGGGACCAGCACAGCACCCTTCCCAGAGACATGATGTGGCTGGTGCTTGCTGCAGATGCTGAGGGACAAAGGAACAAGGGGGAAGGTCAGGCTTGCGGTGAAGACACAGACGTGGCCCCAGTGTCCCTTGCTGGAGCCAGTCCAGTCTCGGCAGTGACAGTTGCCCTGCTCAGGGCATTGGCAGTGGGCTGTGCAGGGGCCATGTCCTCGGTCCCCTGTTGATGCGGCAACAGGGATGCTGCAGTCTGGGGAGCCCTGGCCAGCTGGGTGAGCTTTGGGATCCCCTTGCCCAGTGCTGGGTGCTGGCAGGGCTGGACCCTCCTTGCTGCCATCCCCTTTGGGCGGGCGCTGGCCTGGGGGGGACAGGAAGCCCCATAGGAAGTGACTTCAGCCCCGGTTCCTTGGCCTGGCTTCCTCCCCATTCTTGTCCTTTCCCGCTGTTGCTCTTGGCAGGAGGAGCGTGCCCGTCCTTCGGCCCCATTCCTGGCACGTGGCCAAACTTGCCGAAAGCCGCCCCGATGTCCCCACCATGCACTGCCCGGCTGATGCCTTCAGCCTCTCCTGGCCCTCGGGGTGTGATGTCAGGTGAGACCCTGGGGGCAGTTATGAGACTGTGCAAGGGGAGGGGGCAGACGGGACACCCTCTTGGGTTGTGGCAGGGGGGAAGGCATAGATGCTTGCATACACCACTTTCGGGCATCCCTCCTCATCCTGCACTACCCTTTCCCCTGGCTGTTTACTCCCAGCTCCCGGCAGGAAGGGGTGGTGGCTCTGCTGGAGACAGCCAGGAGCTGCTTAGTCCCACTGCCCCCGCTGCCAGAGCTGGGAGGTCTCGAGTGGCTGGAGTCACACACGCCCTGTGTTCCCTGTGCCTGCTCCCTCTGCCAGTGCCAGGGAACCTTGGTGGTGGCCCCAAGCTGGGGGTGGAGGGCAGGTTGGGGCTGTGCTGTCCTGTGCTCCTTTGTCCCAGGGAGGGTGTATGTGGGGGGGTGGGCTCCTTGGGATCTTCGCAGAGCTGGATGGGGGGCGGCAGGTGCCTGTAACACTGGCGTGGGGCCAGGAAGCAGCAAGCTGTCCCTGCAGTGGAACCCACTGTCCTGGCACTGCAGCACTGACCGGAGCAGCTCCATCGGGAGCATGGAGAGCCTGGACCATCCCGGCCAGGCCTACTATGAAGGAGACCCCTCACCCGTTGACCAGGGCATGTACCACAGCAAGCGGGACTCGGCCTACAGCTCCTTCTCTGCCAGCTCCATCGCCTCTGACTGCGCCCTCTCTCTCCGTCCTGAAGAGGCCGTGTCCATCGACTCCAGCCTCCAAGGCCCCTGCAAAGCCCCTGATGGGCGCTACCTGACCACAGGGGCTGAGCCATCTGCCAGCCGGCACCCTGAGGCCTGGAGGGCACCTGTGCCCCCCCAGCCCCCTGTCAGGAGGGACAGCCTGCGGGCAGCCCCAGCTGGCAGAGGGGACAGGCGCCAGGCGTCAGTGTCAGCAGACATGCTGCATGCCAAGGGCCGGTGGATCTCTGACACCTTCCTCTGCCAGCGGGATGGGGAGGCGGAAGTGGTGGGCAGGAGGACACTGGCGCCATACGCCACGAAGGACCGTCTCTGTGCTGACCAGTATTACATGCTGAGCTCCCACCCGGACCGATGCCCGGCTGAGCCACTCCTGGGGGAGAGCATGGAGTCTGACAACCAGCCATACCTGGATGACAGCATGCACCGAGTGCCTGATGCCATGACAGCAGGTGACAACCCATTGCTGTCCCCTCTTAAAGGCCACGTGTTGCACCGCCACAGTGCTCCTGAGCAACTGCTGGCCTCCCAGCTCCGCTCCCTCCAGCTGGGCACCGGCAGCGGGCGAGCCTCGCCAGCCCCCAGTGGGCAACGCTGGACCTTGTCCCCGCTGCATCCTGAGGGCAGCCGGGGGGGAACCACAGGGGCTGCCCAGGACCCCCCACACTGCCCAGAGCCTTGCTGCCGCACGCCGCCCTGCCGCTGCTGCCCTGAGCTGCAGCAAGCCTGTGGGCAGGATGGCCAGGGGGCCAGCCCAGCACTCAGCACTGAGGGGCCAGTGGAGGAGGAGAGCCGGGGAGGGGCCCGGCGGGGTGGGGGTCCACCCCACCGCTCTGCTCAGATGCGCCGCCGCAGCGACCGCTTTGCCACCAGCCTGCGCAATGAGATCCAGCGGCGCAAGGCCCAGCTGCAGAAGAGCCGGGGTCCTGGTGCACCTCCACCTGGTGAGGAGCCAGTGGAGGAGACTGAGGAGCCCCCCGAGGGCAGTGTACTGGCAGAGCGACCCCCTGCTCTGCCTGAGTGTCTCAGCCCTGCACCAAGTGAGAACAGCAGGAACGCTGGCCGCTCTGGGGACCGGGGTATCCCCACCCCTGACCCAGTGCCAGCCCCCAAAGGGCCCCCGTCCCCTGAGCGGGTGGTGCCGACAGCCAGGGGCCGCTGGCGCTGGTCCCCGGAGCACAAGCTGCAGCCACAGCACTCTCCCAGCCCCAGTGAACTGGAGGGCTACAGCCAGGCCCCGGCAGCCCGCAGCTCCCCACCACGGGGCAGCGATGAGGCGGTCCTGCTGCCGTTCGCCGACCGCCGCCGGTTCTTTGAGGAGAGCAGCCGACCGGCACCACCCCGGCACAGCAAGCCACCAGCAGGGAATCCTGGCGCCTTCCAGCCCCCTGGCCCTGAGCACCGGGATGTCCGCCGCCTCTCCATGGACCAGGCCTACAGCCCCCCCTCACCCAGCCGCCCTGGCTCTGCTGGCCCCTATGCTGAGTGCTGCCGGGAGCAGCCTCACTGTTACAAGCCACTGGGGAGGCCGGGGGAGCTGGATTACCTGCGGGGCTTCTCCTACTCCTATGGGGTTCCCCTGCGCCCTGAGCCCTGCCGCTACTGTGGAGGGGACCTGTGCCCACCACCGCTGCCCCGTGGCCACACCTGCCGCTGTCACCCCATGCCCTGGGTGCGCTGCCCTGACTGCTGCTGCCCGGCCTCCCATCCCGGGCGAGAGGAGAGCGATGCCTGGCCCCCCCAGAAAGCTTTCGTCCCGGTGAGTAACGCCCTGTGGGACTGTGCTGGGGAGCAGCACTGGCACCCCCTTGCACCCCTGGAACATGACCCTGGGTTGGGGTGCGGAGTACTGTGCCCCCATTGGTCCTGCAAACCTCCTGCATGCCTTCTGCGCCTGAATGGGGATGGGACAGAAGTACTGGGGAGGGGGATTTCACACTCCCTCCCCCTGCACACAGGAGTTTCCTCAGGATGAGTGGGAACCACCTGCAATAACCAGGAAAGTCAGCCAGTCCATCAGGTGAGCCCGTGCCAGGTGCCGTGGTGCTGGGATGTGTGTGCCACTCAGTGGGGACCTCCACCAGGGGGATGTGGGGACTGCTATGATTTTGATTGAGGATGTTCAAAGTGCCTCCTGTACTGCCTTGGCCATCCTTGGCGTGGTGCCCTTTGAGGTGGGAGGAGGCACGCAGGGCAAGGGGGTGTGAGGAGGTGTCCACAGCAAAGGTGGTCCCTCCTTACCCTTCCCCAGAGGACTGGGGCCATCTCCAGGGGGCTGTGCACTGCGGATGAGCCTGGGCTTCTCCCACCAGTGCGACTGGATGGCTAGCTGGGGTAAATGAGGCAGGGCGTGAAATGGGCCTGAACTGCCAGATGGGTGACTGTGTGCGGGAGGACGGGTGCCTCCTTCTCTTTCTAGTGAGCTCTCCAGCTACCCACTGGGTTTCCCAAGGCTTGGCCCGTTGCACACCTGTCTTGAGAGCACCGAGCCAGAGTGGCCACCCTGCTACCGGGCGACATCCACGCATGACCTCTTGTGGGATGGTGACCGCCTGGCCCACACCCCTGAGAGCCCCCTGGATCCACTGCACCGCCCACTAAGGGGCAGAGCCTTCTCAGAGAGCCATCTCAACCTGGAACCTGCCAGCCCCTGGGGCCGTGACCGGAAGGACCATTTCCGTGCCAAGCTGGATCCTCCCAGCATCCCCAAAAAGAAGGGCCCCCCACCTCCCCGCCCACCTCCCCCCAACTGGGAGAAGTACAGGCAGCGCCGAGCATCCCAGCACCCACCAGATGGTGCTGGGCATGGCTCTGCCTTCTCTGCTGCCCCAATGCCAATCCGCAGCATTGCTGAGGCAGTGAGGGAGCGGTCACAGAGCCTCACCGGGGAGCAGGAGGGCCAGTCCTGGGGGCACACTGCTCGCCCCCCTGCTCCACCAGGTGCCTGGCCCCGACCCGAGCCCCCCAGACCACTCCGCAGGACTCCTGGGCCTGATGCTGCCAACACTGAGGTTTGCAGGCAAGTGCTGCCATGGCATGGGGGTGGGAGTGAGGCTGCAGGCCTCACAGTGTTGCAGTGGGCAGCCGGGACACATGAGGGGGCTTTTGTGGGCCCTTGTACCCTGTGTCAGGGCATCCTGATCCACCCCTTGGGGTACCCTGTGGGGGTTTTTTGCACTGTGGGGTGTCCCTGACCTCTTTCCCTGGGATGACCATTGCCCTGAGTATCCGTGTCCCCGTGGGTGGGCAGGGGAGCTGATGTGCCCTGGGTGGGTGTTGGCAGGGTTTCAGGAGCTGGGGAGAAGCGGACAAAGATGAAGCAGTCCTGGGAGGTGGAGGAGCAGCCCCAAAGGCTCGTCCAGAACCAGGAGCAGAGCTGTGCCAGTCCCCGTAGGGTGGGTGAGTGCTCCCTGTCCCTGCATTGTGGCCCTGGCCCTGCTCTGCCGGAGGCACTCAAGCCAAGTTCTGGGGCAGTGGAGGGGGTGAGCTGCCAGGGCAGCCAGCCCCAGCCCCGCTGCATGGACTCCGAGGAGCTGCTGTGGGATGTGACTGTCAGGGACCATTCCCTGGCCAGTGTCCTGGCCCCCTTGGCTCCCCCTGGCACCGCCACTGAAGTGATGGGTGAGCTGCTGGTGGCAGGGGAGCGACAGGCCTGTCGGAAACGTCTCCAGCAGGACTGGCACCTGGAGGCCCTGGCACGGGACAGGTAGGGCTGGCACGGCACCGGGCCCCATGCCAAGGGCAGGCTGACACCCCCAGTGCTTATCTCTGTATCTCTGTCTCCCCAGGCAAGGTTTTGAGCCCATCTCGCCGCCTCCCAGGAGTGCTGCCAGCTCCGGTTCCTTCCCAGTACACTACAGTGTTGCAGTGGGCAAAGCCGAGCCACTCAACAAGGTGAAGGCGCTGCCGGAGGTAGTGGAGGGGAGCTCGGAGGATGAGGAAGAGGAGGAGGTGGACCACGAGCTGGTGGAAAAGAAGGTACAGACACTGCTGGAGACAATTCCCTTGTGGTTCCCCACTGCTCTTGCCAGGTGCTCATGGAGACCGGGGACATTTCTGGATGCTCACAGGACTGAGGCATCATTGGTTGCTCATGGGAGCTGGGGACATCACCCGGCACTCATGGGCACAGGGGTCATTGCTGAATGCTTGCGGGGACCAGGAGCATTGCCATATGCTCAACACGGGGCTGGGACATTGCCAGATGTCTGCAAGAACCAGGGCCATTGTCAGGTGCTTGCGGGACCTGGGAGTCTCACCAGATGCTCATGGGGACCAGCGGTATCTCCAGGTGCTTGGTGCTTGCAGGGACTGGGATGTTCCCAGATGCCCACAGGGACCAGAGGCATCCATTAAGTGCACATGGAGTCTGAGACATTGACAGATTCTTGTGGGGACTGGGAATTGCTGGTAGCTCATGGGAACCAGGGGTACCACAATGTTCTTGTGTTCCGTGGGCCCCAGCACAGCACCGCTACACCTCTATGCCAGTGCCCCGATCCCATGGGAAGTGGCCCCAGTTACCCCTGACCCCTTTGCTCTGGCAGCTGCAGCTGATCGAGAGTCTGAGCCGCAAGCTGGTGGTGCTGCAGGAGGCACAACGGGGGCTGCAGGAGGACATTAGCGCCAATGGGGCACTGGGTGAGGATGTGGCTGCCCGCCTGCAAGCCCTCTGCACCCCAGGGGAGTTCGACAAGTACCGCCTCTTCGTGGGCGACCTGGACAAGGTGGTCAACCTCCTGCTTTCCCTCTCGGGGCGCCTGGCCCGGGTGGAAGCTGCCCTGGGCAGCCTGGGGCCGCACGCCCCTGCTGAGGACAAGGTGGGCATGGGACAGGGGACCCTCACCCATGAGGTTTTGGGCTGCAGGATGCCCTGCCAATGCCAGCCGTCTTGCCCACAGCTGGCCCTGCGGGAGAAGCAGCGGCTGCTGGTGGCACAGCTGGAGGATGCCAAAGAGCTGAAGGAGCACGTGGGGCGGCGGGAGGAGGCAGTGGGTGCCATGGTGGCGCGGTACCTGCCTGCCGAGCACCTCCAGGACTACCAGCACTTCGTCAAGATGAAGTCAGCCCTCATTGCTGAGCAGCGGGAGCTGGAGGAGAAGATCAAGCTGGGCCAGGAGCAGCTCAGATGCCTGCGCGAGAGCCTTGGCCAGGCCTCCAAGGGCTGCTAGCCCCCTACCCAGCCTCCCTCTGGGATCCTGGCTGTGGTCCCAGCTTGCTGCCAAAGTGGATCCAGCCCCTTGTGGGCTCCCCCTGTGTCTGTCCATCTGTCCAGCCCCTGCCTTTTATTTATTTTTCTGATTTACCGCGCAGGGGATGGGTTGCCAGTCCAGGTGCTGACAGGGGCTGTTGTGCCACAGAGCTGTCATGGGCTCTGTGGCCGCTCAGCAGCCTGTGGCCCAGCAAGACCAGATGGATGGATGCTACCAGCACCCTCATGGGTCTTTCTGTGCCCACAGGGTCCCTCCACCTTGTCCTGAACACCAGTGCCTGTGTTGTATCCGGTGCTGCACCACATGCCTTAAATACCCCCAGCTACCCTGGGGCATATTCATGCAGCACCTGAAAGGGTTAAATCATGCTCGCCTTCTGTCATGTCTGTTTGTCCAGCTCTGTCCATCTGTCCGGTGGGAGCTGAAGGAATTTCAGCCCCAGCATCCTCTTCCTCCCCATTGTGTCAGAAACAATGGCCCTGGCCAGCGGGTTCTTAACCCGTTCCCTGCTGGCTGAGGGACCACAGGGGGCCGAGGTGAGTGCCAGTAGGTGCTGTGTACCCATGTCTTGGGATGGTACCCTGCCAGGGCATGGGGTTCTGGGACCAGTACACTGAGGCCTGCAGCTACCCTCTGTCACCAATGCTATGGGCATGGAGACAACCAGGCTTCATCCAGCCCTCACCTGCAGCTTCTAACCCAACACCAGGAGCGATTAATAGAGGAAAAACCACATTAAGGACAAAACGGGGCACCTGTCCCCTGCTCTGTGCTGCAACAGCCCCAAATAGCACTTAGATGTCAACCCCCCCACTGTCCACCTGTCTCCATGGCATGAGCAGGTGCCTTGATACTGATTTTGCACAGGGGTTTAATGCAACCAGCAGGAGCTTGGGGCAGGGGGGTAAACATTTTGGGGAAGCAGGTGGGCTGCAGTGCTTTGGGGTGGCCCCATAGCCAGACAGCCCAGCCCCAGGGTGCAGGCAGCATCCATGCCTGCCTGTGTGCCCAGTAGCAGCCCCCCTGTGTTGCTGCCCCTGCTCTGGGCTACCCGTAGCCTGTTAAACACTACACTCCACACCTGCCTGGCTATACTGTGGGATGGTGCCTGGCAGGAGTGGGGTCCTTAATATTCCCTCCATCTCAGCCACTCCCAGGATCATTGCTAGGACCAAAGACTGCACCCACTGGGGGCCATGCTGCTCTCATGGTGGGGTTCAGCAGCCCTGCACAGGGCCCTGTGCTGGAGGAGCTGCCAGTGCCTGCATGTTGCTGCGTGCCATTGTATCTGTCACAGTAAAGCAGCAGCAGGAGCTGCACATCCGTCCCAGCTGTGTCTCGCATGGTTTGTCCCTGTGCCATAACAAGTGGCACCGGAGTGGGGAGGGGGTAGTTGCTCCAGCTGGGATGAACCAAGCCTTGACAAGCTCTTGGGAGCTGAATGCCCCCGTGGCACAGGGGGCACCAAAGTGCAGCTGTAGGCAGGGTGTCTTCTGCACCCAGTGCTCCTAGGCTGAGTTGGGGCATGGGTCAGTGCATGGACCCTTCCCCAGGGATGCATGTAGGGGTCACAGCACTTGGATAGTGGATGCAGCGTTTTCCCAGGCAATCTGCTAGGGCATCGCTGCCAGAGCTTTTGGGGCAGCCTCGGGGAACGGGTGGCCGTGCCCGGGGGGTTGTCGCCGTGCTGCTGCTGAGCCTGTTCCGGGGTGCCCCGATTCACCGCGGTACGGCAGGGCGGTGCCCAGTGCCTTCCCTGGAGGCTCCTGTGCTCTCCGGTCGCGTGGAGCGGCCCGGGCACCCCGCGCTCGCGCCCCCACTGCCCGGGGCAGCGCAGGGGCGGCGGCGGCCGCTGGGCGGCGCCAGTCCTCGGGCGGAGCACGCGCGTGCAGGTGGGTGCGCGAGCGCAGGTGTGCGCGGACGCGCGCGCGGGGGCGGGCAGAGGCGCGCGGCGGCGTGCGCGTGCACCGGCGCTGGGACGGGAGGCCGGGGATGCTCCGGTGTGAGTCCGTGCGTTCGAGCACAAGTGCACGGGGCGAGTGTGAGCGTAGGCGAGCGCACAATGGGACACACACGTGCACGCGCATGGAAGCGTGTCAGCGCGTGGCCGGAAGCATGTGGAGTGCGAGCATGTGGCTGCGCAGGGGGTAGAGGCATATGCACGTCAGTACACACAAGTGGACACATGCACGCACAGGTGGATGTACGCACCTGCATGTGAGCGCACGCAGCTGAACACTTACGTAGGTGAACGCATGCACACGCCTGTGAGTACTCATGTTCACATAGCTGAACACATTCCGTATGTGTGAGCGCATGTGTGCAGGGCACAGGGAGGGGCACAGCCCCATGCTGCTGCTCACAAGCACTAGTGGTGAGTGAATGCACATGCAGGTGAACACACACACGGGGGAACTTGTCCTACGTAAGATGTGCACATGTGAATGCATGCACGTGTGTGTGCACATGCTAGTGGGCAAATACACATGGGTGAATGCATGCACATGTGTGTAAGTATGAGTTCACAGGGCTGCTTGTGCAAGCCCTTGCATATGGATAACTGCAGGCACAGGAAAACTGTGCCCCATGACCCATTCAAAACCCCATTGCCCCTCCATGCATCTCCAGCTGCTGCCAGGTAGGAAGGTCGGCCCAAGGCATGGTGGCATGGCCAGGTTGCTGGGTACTGGGGCCCTCAGTGCTGGATGAGGCCATGGCATGGGGTGTCCTGGGGATCCCTTCGTGGGACCCCAGAGGAGATGCAGGCTAGCAGGCCCATTGTAGTATTCAGGGTCCTAAGTCTCCCAGAAGTGCAAACAGAACCCACAAAGGTGGGGTAGCCCATGACCCTGGTGTCTGTCTCCCCATCGCGATGATCTCTCCATTTTACAGATCCCAGATCTGTCCCACGATATCCCATGTACCTGAGCTGGGGAAGGATGAGGACATGGCAGGTAGTGATGCTTTAATGAGAGACCCCTGCTGCATGTGGGAGATGGGGAATCCTGGAGCATAAAAGTCTGAGCCCCATAGGAGGCCCCCTCACTCCCACGGTCCATTACAGCCCAAAAGGCAAAGCCATGCATTAGGAAGGGACAAGAGAGCCCTCCCTGTCCCTAGGCTGGGACAGCATGGCCCAGCAGGAAGGGGGGGATATGGGGCTCTGCCAGCATGGAAAGCCCAGAGCAACAGTGGGCCCATGGGACAGTGTGGGGTGGAAAGTGAGGCCAGACCCTCTCTGCCTAGATGTGGGCTGTTTGGTGGCACACCCCCATGTGTACATGCATGTGTGTGTGTGTTCCAACACACACTCCGGAGCATGTTCTATGCAATCACACCTCTGTGGGGGTATCTGCATGCATGCACACCACAGAATCACAGAAGGGGTTGGGTGGGATCTTTGAAGGACATTCGGCCCAACACTCCCTGCCACGGGCAGGGACATCTTCCAGGGATGCCAGGTTGTCCAAGCCCTATCCAGCCTGGCACTGAACACTTCCAGAGATGGGCCAGCTAGAGCTTCTCTGGGCAGCCTGTGCCAGTGCCTCGCCAGCCCCATGAAAAAGGATTTCTTCTTTCTGTCTAACCCAAACACATCACAGGTCACTTTAAAACTGTTGCCCCTTGTCCTGTCTCAACGTGCCCTGTGAAAAACTCTCCCTCTGGAGCCCCCTTGATATATTGAAATGCTACTTTAAGGTCTCCCCGGAGCCTTCTCTTCTCCAGGCTGAATAACCCCACATCTCACAGCCTGTCTCCACAGGAGATGGTTTTCAGCCCTCAGAGCATCTCTATGGTCTCCTCTCGACCTGCTCCAACAGCTTCACATCCTCCTTGCGCTGGAGACCCCAGAGCTGGACACAACACTCCTGGGCATCTCACCAGAGCAGAGCAGAGCAGATGGGGAGAAGCTCCCTCCCTCATTCTGCTGCCCACCCTCCTGGGGATGCACTCAGGACATGGGTGGCTTTCTGGGCTGCCAGCACATGTTTGTGTGCACATGGAAGTGTGTGTACAAGTAAGTGTGTGGAGGCATCACATGCTTGACCATGCCTCCATGTGTCGCCATATGCCCATGCGGTTGCATGGCAAAGGTGCACGTGCTCACCTGTGCTTGGGGTGTGCATGTGGGTATGTGCACAAAAATGTGTATGGCCACAGTGTGAATGCTCACCCATGCCAGCCATGTGCCCGCCCTTATCCTATGGGGAATGCACAAATATGTGCACAGTGGCAGTGCGTGTGCTCACCCATGCCCACACGCATCTATGTGGATGCACACGGTGCATGTGCTTTCCCATGCCTGGGGTGTACCGGCTTGTGCATGTGGTCTGTGACCACACATATGGACATGGAAACCGTGCATGTGCCCGCTTGTGCATATGCCTGTGTGGATGGTGTACACACATGTGTGTGGCTGTGATGCCTGTGCATGTGCTGGCCCTGCCCACGTGGGTGGTGCACACACAGGTGCACTGCAGTGGTGCATGTGCTCTCCCATGCCCATGCATGTGCCCGTGTGAGTGGAACATTCGTTTGTGCACGGTGGCAGTGCACGTGCACGCCCATGCCTGAGCCGTGCCTGCCCGTGCATGTGTGAGCGTGTGCACACGTATGTGCATGGCGGCGGTGTGTGTGTGCGTGCCCAGGCCGGGGCTGTGTGTGCCTGGGTGCGCGCGGGAGTGCGCACACATATGTGCTCGGTGGTGGTGCGTGAGCACACCCACGCCGGGTGTGCCCGCCGTGCCCGCGTGGGCGGGCAGTGCACACGTGTGTGCACGTGCTCTCCCGTGCCCGCGCGGGTGCCGCACGCGGATGCGCGCGGCGGCGCGCGGGTGCCCGCTGTGCCCGCATGCTCGGGGCCGTGCGTGGGCCGCCCGC
>VXAZ01004981.1:3317-21055 GCA_013399875.1 Gymnorhina tibicen
GGGGCTCGGCCAATCGCGGCGCGGTGCGCGCGGGGCTGCGCGGCCTCAGCCGCGCCTCGCGGACCCTCCGCGCTCCGGTGGTGCCGCCCTCTGACGGCCCCTCACGGCTCCTCACGGCCCCTCACGGCCCCTCACGGCTCCTCACGGCTCCTCACGGCCCCTCACGGCTCCAGACCCCCGGCACCGCCGGCCNGCCCCTCACGGCCCCTCACGGCTCCTCACGGCTCCTCACGGCCCCTCACGGCTCCAGACCCCCGGCACCGCCGGCCCCGCGTGGCTCTCCGCTCCCCTCGCTGTCACCGCGGTGTCCCGCGCTGTCAGCAAATCCTCCGAAATGGTCGGGATGAATAAAACCCTCTAACACCGTCTTTTTAGCGCCAGCGAGTCAGGCGTTACTTTATTGTTGGCCAGGGCGTGTGTGGCTGGTAAAACTCCAGCCTCCACACGGACACGGATACAGAACTTTCTCACCTATTTATTCATACGTTTCATCAAATAATGGCATTTCTAAGTTACATAGCTCTCTTTCATTAATTAGTATTCTATCCGACTGGTTATTGATTTCTCACTTCATGCTAATTAGTCCATATTTTTAGTCTTTTTAGTATCTATTTCCTCCAGCAGGGCCTTTCCAACACATCTACTGAGCCTTTTTTAGTCTCTTCTTTATCTTCTGCTTTCTGCAAAACGTCCTTGTGGCCCATAAATTCTGCGTTCCAGATGTCCAGCCTCACCAGTCCCTCCTCCTCTCCCAGGCTTTGTTCACTGGAGCACATCAGAGTGAGTTTATCACAAGTTAAAGTTTCAGTCATTTTCCCCAGCTGTGTTCCCACAAAAGTATCTTAGGACAACTCTGCTAAATGCTGGCTGAGATTAATCTCAGAATAACACACGATAATCAATTTACATATTGGTTATGATAAATTAAAACAATTAACTTAAAAGGTAATTAAAACCATTAACTAAAATGATAAAGCTCTATAGTTTCTGACAGTGCAGTGGGGAACTGCTTGAGGCAACCTCTCCTGCCTGGCTCCCAACCCCTTCAAAGCCGCCAGGACCTGTGCTGAGCTTTCCCTGTCTCTGCCTCTGTCCCAAAAGGTGGAATACGCAAGAAGTCCCTTAAATAGGATGTTCTGTGATGTTTGATCCTTGTACATTTTCAAGCCTAATCAGCGAGACAGGAGATTAAACCCCAGAAACAGAGAGCAGCTCTAGGTGCTATCCAGGTGTTAGAAAAACAAATTACTTGCTAAGATTTAGGGCCAGACGTGTTTCCGTGATGTCAGCACTAGGGGAGGCGAACGAAGCTCAGGAAGAAGGATGTGCCTCTGATAGCGGGCACGAGGAATGCGGGATTTACGGGCCACAAGGACATTTGGCAGAACCCCCGAAATAAAGAAGAAACTAATAAAAGTAACTGTGCTGAATGAGCTCCCACTAGGGAGAAGGGAATTCCGGGAGGGCAGACCGTGACCAGCAGCTCCAAAACCCCACCGACCCAAAAGAAGAGGCACACTGAGCATGGGAATGAGCAGCAGCAAGAGAATCATTAACCAGCAGATGTCAGAACACTAATTAATGAGAGACCCGTGTAACTTGCAGCCATGAACATGAACGCCTTTGTTTGCATGGCGCACGGCCTCCCCTCGGCGGGACGCAGGTCAGCCCGCGGAGAGCACCGGGCACCACAGGCACTTGGATTTTGTTAAGCCTCAGCTCCAGCCTGGAGAAGCACATTTTATAATGCACTAATAAATAAACATGAGCTGGGTCTGAACTGGCAATGCTTTTCCACGCAAAAAACTGGGAGCACCTCCCCAACACCTTTCAAAGTCAGAGTGGGGAAATCCAAACCAACCCAATGTGCATTTAATAAAGAATATTTATTTTCTAGTACTGTGTATTTGTTCTGCCTTTAAAAATCAAATACAAAATCTCAGATATCATTAATCACATGTTGCTTGCAAATCAAGTTCAAATATTAAATGTCAGTTGTCTTCATCAAGCCATTGACTCATTAATGGCAGGTTTTAAATGGCATTACCACACCAAGCACTTTAGGCAGAGCATTTAATCAGCAAGATTAAACACAGGTCCTTTCCTGACTTTGATTTCAGGTGTGCCAGGGCCTCCCCACCCTCACAGCCAGGAATTCCTTCCCAATATCCCATCCATCCCTGCCCTCTGGCTGTGGGAAGCCATTCCCTCTGTCCTGTCCCTCCATCCCTTGTCCCCAGTCCCTCTCCAGCTCTCCTGGAGCCCCTTTAGGCCCTGCAAGGGGCTGTAAGGGCTCCCCAGAGCCTTCTCCTCTCCAGGCTGAGCAATCCCATCTGTCCCAGCCCAGCTCCAGAGCAGAGGGGCTCCAGCCCTTTGGAATGTCCCACCAGCAGCAGGAAGAGGGGCCCAGGGCTGAAGCCCCTGCAGGCACTGCTCTTCTGTGCCCTGGTGCACACCAGACAAGTGCCGGAGAGCCGCGTGTCCCCCACGCCGCCCCCCTTCCCCGCTCCGGCCCCGCACGCGCCGGACACGGCTCCCACGCTCCGGCACGTGTGGGCAGGGATCCGCAGCCCAGCAGACCCACAGCTTATGCCAGCTAATATGGGCATATTTTTAACTAATCCCACCTCGTTTGCTGCTTTTCCAGGGCCTCAGTGTGTAATGGGTGAGACTCATTAGTCATCTGACAGTTCCAGTTACTCTGCACGTCAAGTCCCATCTCTTCATTTGCATACCCAGACTGTTGTGCCAGGCCCGTGTGCTGGCTGTCCCCCTCCACCTACTCACTGCTAATTTGGGAGCTGCTATTTTTGTCTCACCGTGATTGTGTGCATAAAAAGTTCGGTTTCCTCTGAAATGTCTTCAAAGGAAGCAGAAGACGGGCCCGAGCTGAAAATTCCCCTTGCTACCCATCAGTTGCCCAACATCAGCCCAACCTCGTTTTCAGGGAATGTGGCAGGAGTAAAACACTTTCCTAGGAAGATCCCGAGTTTATGAA
This sequence comes from Gymnorhina tibicen, assembly GCA_013399875.1. NCBI lineage: Eukaryota > Metazoa > Chordata > Aves > Passeriformes > Artamidae > Gymnorhina > Gymnorhina tibicen. The sequence goes on from VXAZ01004981.1 coordinate 6,316, forward strand.
CGATTGAGCTGCACAAAAGAGAGTTGTTCCTGACAGGGGCACGCGGGAGTAGCTCAGTCAGAAAGAAACAATTTGGCGACTCCCAATGAACAGAGTAAAACTTAACTGCAAGGGCGGCAATTCCGTGATTGGAAACACGGCACAGCATTCCTCATGGAGGAATCCGTACGGAGGAGGAAAGCTCAAAAGCCAAGTTCTGTCTCTACTGCTGACATTCCGCGTGTTAAATTTTGTAAATAAAGCTTTTTTCTCTTTGCAGTGCGCGTTGTGATATTTCTCCTCCACACAAAAGAATGCTCTTGCTCTAGAGCAGTGCACGCCTGTACCTGAGAGACAGGAAACACAGGGGATGTTTCAAGTGGGAAGGTGGAAAAAGGGTTTAAAAAAAAAATTTTGAGGAAACTGTTCTTTGAAAAATACTGGTAGACTGTGACCAGTTCAAACCAGGCCATCCAAACTGGTCTGAATTAGGACTTGTTCTGTACTGGTGAAGCAGTTTTACTTTCCTGTCAGGTTTCCCTGTAGCTTACAGAAGATGTTCACCGCAACCCAGAAGTTGTTGCCTTCTTTTTGTCTTTGAAAACAGGAACAACAATGTATTAAATGAAGGTTTCTGGATTTCATGTGAGTGACTCAGGTTGGCTGCCAACTCCATACGCAGAAAATAATTATTCCTGCTTAGGATGAATTTTACTGAGGATGGTCTGCTTCTCTAAGTGCAAAATATCCATTAGCCCTTATAGTCCCTTGGAGAAGCTCTCCCAGGCTTCTGCATGCTTCAGAAATCATAATACTGCCTTCCCAGGTGTTTTTCAGCCGCTATTTCTGTCAGGCTGCGGCGAGGCTAATAGTGGGATCACATCCTCGTGCCTCTAGGATTATGTAAAAGAGGGAAATGCATTTGGTGAATTATTGTCCACCTCAGCCTCTCTTTTGAGAAACGCTGTTATCTGTGTTCGCTGCTGCTGCGGGTGAAGTGGTCTGTGAAATCAGAGTTCTCTGGATAATGACAGAGCCGCAGCTTTCCCAGGGGTATTGCTGCTCATCCCATAGGACACACATGAGGCAGGCAGGAGCCTTGGCTTCCAATCCTGTTTGTTGTCAGCTTATTCTATTAAAGTCTTGCTTTCGATGTCAATGCTAATTCCAGAGAATCCCAGAATGGTTTAGGTTGGGAAGAGCCTTAAAGCTCATCCAGTTCCCCCCCCTGCCATGGGCAGGGACACTTTCCACTATCCCAGGCTGCTCCAAGCCCCAGCCAGCCTGGCCTTGGGCACTGCCAGGGATCCAGGGGCAGCCACAGCTGCTCTGGGCACCCTGCACCAGGGCCTCCCCACCCTCACAGGGAACAATTCCTTCCCAATATCCCATCCAACGCTGCGCTCTGCAGTTGAGAAGTTCATTCTCTCCCAGCCTGTGTTTGTCCTTGGCATTGCCCCGACCCAGGTGCAGGACCTGCACTTGGCTTTACTGAACATCACGAGGTTCTCACAGTGCCACCTCTCCAGCCCGCCCAGGTCCCTCTGGATGCCCCATCCCTTCCCTCCGGTGTTTGACTCCACCAGAGCTCAGTGTCATCAGCAAACGTGCTGAGGGTGCACCAGTCCCACTGTCCTCGTCACCAGCAAGGACATTAAATAGTTCTCCCATGGGAAAACAGTTGGGCTTAATGATCTCCAGGGACTTTTCCAACCTAAACAATTCCATGATTCTGTGCCCATGAGACACACAGAGGCACACAGCTGCTTGACCCCTACCCGTCCTGGCTAAATCATTAGCCCAGAGCTTTTCTTCCTCAAATATTAATGTTTTCCTGATTACCTGCTCCTTATGGGAAGGTGATTGTGCCTGTGTACGCCTCTGAATAATTCATTTAAAATATTAAAGCCATACAGAAGTGACCTCTTACTTAGCAGAGGGTTAGAGCATGGTCTGTCCAGTGCCATCCTTGCCCAGTGAGGGAAGTACTGGGAAGCATTCCCAGCATCCTAGTGCTTTGGAGATAGCAGTGTGGAGAGCAAAACCAGTGCCAGAGTTATTAAAGGGCATCTTCTCCCACGTGTGTGTTGGTGTGGAGTGGGGAAGGAAGGCAGGAATTGCAGGGGGGAGCGGGAGGCAGGGGTGGGAAGCAGGTCAATGAGCTGCCCTTCAGTTTACCTGGATTTTCGAGCCCCACTCAGCAGCATTGCTTCTGCAGGGCCTGTGAGCGATGCCTTGCCTCCAAATAAACAAATTAAACCAACAGTGCAAACCTGGGCCATTTGTACTCCTGCTACCCGTGGTGCCAAAGCACATGGAACAGCTTTAAACGACTTTTGTGAATTCTGCCTTCCTCGAGTTGTCTGCTTGGATTCTGCGCCTCTGAGACGCTCGATGCTGTACGGTTGCAGGATTTGAAAACTCCCTAAGTATTTCCGTGCCATTCACTATACAGTCCTTTTTCCCCAGACAGACTGGTTTCATGTTCATGCATGGGGCTTTTTCCCCCACAGGCCAGCCCTTATGTCCCTTGTTTTTATCACAGTCTATGCGAGATGCCGTGTAAAGATCTGCTCTGTGTCCCCAGAGGAATTAGAGCAATCATTTCTACCCATGTGAAAGCTTTTGGCTCTTTTTCCAGACTAGTTGTTTTCAACCCTTGCAAGACAGATTCCCTCTTCCATAAAACTATGAGCTATCCTCCACAATCCCTGTGGGACACAGAAGGAGGTTTTTCCTTTCCACAGTTTATGCTGTCACACAGGCCAAGATTCATCAAGGTACCCAATTTACAAGCCTAGGTGGAAAAGGACATTAATTTTTGTGGAGCTGATCAGCCTACATCATTTCTTCCCTTTTCTTCCTCAGACCCCTCACTCATAAAGGTATCTTACTTTCTGTTGTTGTTGTTGTTGCTACTTCCAATTTTACAGTATTTTGCCAGGGAGAAGCACTGTGGAAGGGAGAGTCTATCCAACAAACCTGGACCACTGACGCCATCCTGTGGCACTCACTGACACTTGCCAGCGCTAATAAACCCCGAACTGCCTGCAACAAACATTAAACTCTTCCCCCCACGCTGTTTGCAGTCGTTCACGCTGCGGTTTTTTGTCCCCATCAGAGCCCAAACTTATCCTGAAAAAATGTAAGAAACAACACTTTGGTTCTAGCTTGTGTTTAGCACGTTGTTCCTTTCGTACCTCTGTTTTCTGTAAACTGTCCTCTAGAGCCCAGTCTCTGAAGCAATACCCAAAAATGTACATGCTAAGGGGGGACCTTGTGGCTCTCCACAGTTCCCTGCCGGGAGGGTGCAGCCAGAGGGGGTCGGGCTCAGGGACAGGACAAGAGGAAAGGTGCCATGAGGCTGCAGTGAGGAGGATCTGGCACTGGAGAGGTGCCTGGCACACCAGAGCACGGCTGCACCCACCTGCCTGTGCTGAGCAGCTCCTTCAGTCTCTCACACCTCCTGACAGAACTGCACCTGGAGCTGCTCCTTAAGCACCGCACGTCAGAGTGATCCTGGCTGGAAAATCCCTGCTCTTCAAAGCGTGGCTTAGCTGGGATCATAGCGACAGGCCGGGATTAGGGAATAAGCACACGTGCAGTCAGCGCTGCTCTCCAGCAGCTGGGTGCCGCAAGCTCCCCCCGCTCCAGCTGCGGCCAGAGCAGCACTGCCGAGCGCTTCCCAGGCTGTGACACGGGGCCTTTATAAACAGGAGGTTTATAAACTGTCCCACCAGGCCCACGTGCCCGCCCGGACTGCCCGGCCTGCCCGGCCAGGCGTTGGTTCAGCACAGACGCGGGTTCCGGAGAGTGCCGCAGCCTGCTCCGCAGCAGCAGCACGGCCCGGCCCTGGCACAGCCCGCACGCAGGGTTCGGAGCCTCCCCGCACGCCTCAGCGTGGACGGGAACTTCTGCTCCTGCCTCCAACCCCAGCGGTCGCGGCCCGACCCCCGGCCTCGCGGACGCGCAGAGGTGCTCCGAGCACGTTTTGGGAAAGGCGTTCCAGCCGCACGAAGCCGCGGGGACGGCGGCTCCCGGCGGGCCCGCGGGGTGCAAAGTCTGCGGGCCGCCTCCTGCAGCGCCCTTCGGCCCTTTGGCACGGCTGGAGACTGCGGAAAAAACTCCCACACGGATGCGCAGCGGTCACATAAATATTAATGAGTATTTCCAGCGCTGTGGAAACTGTGTGAAAATACGTGGCTGGTGCGTTTTCCAGCTGCATTCCCACTGATTAATTGCTTGTACTAAACCAGCACCCCAAAGCCTCGTTTTACTGACAGCTCTACAGACGCAGCGTGGTGCTTGTGAAGGAACTCACCCCAACCATCCAGAGCTCCCACAGAAGAAACCACGTGTTTAAAACTCCAAATAAAACCACATCTTTGTTATTCTGGACACCTGCCTGTTACATTCTGTTTGTCCTTCCTGCTTTCCTGCAGGAACAGGGTAGTTTACCCTGTTATAGCATTTATTTTCTAATTGCGTATTAATTGGCATTTTCCCTGTGGTTTTGTACTTTGCATCTCAGGGATTACCCAACACAGTTGAGTTAAATCCAAGCCGCCTCACCCTTGGCCATCCTGACACCTGCTCTACCACTAAACTGTGCATGTGGCAAAAATGAGAGTGCAGGGCAGTTTGTGTCTGAAATAAATCCAGATGAAGACCCCTGGATCTTACCTCTGGCACACACTCACGTGAGCTGGGATTTGCAAAGTTTTTTGTTTAGTTTGGTTACCACTCTAAGAACTCCTACAAATAAAAACCTGGCAATAAAATCTAAGGCCAAGCTTTTCTTTTTCATCACTGTGAATGGAATCCTTATCCAGTCATTACATATAAAGCATGACAAGGTACAGACTTTCTTTGGACTTTGTTGATTGTTATCCGAGTCGATGTTTTAAAATATATATTCCATATATATACACATTTATACACAGACACACAGTGTTTTGGTTGCATTTCTTTAGGTGCCTTTCCGTGGCCAAAATAACATTCCTGAGTGCATAAGCATTTTCAGAGTCTCTCGTTCAAAAAAAAAGAAACAACATTTTTCACACGAGCTTTGCGGACAGCGTTCTGTCTTTGGCCAGTTTCAGAAGTGATATTTCCATTCTCTAGTTAACAGCTTTAAAACCATTTCAAACTCCAGCTAAGTTTCAGTTTGATCGCAGTCATCCCTCCGTGCCCCAGCAGCAGCTCCCATAAAGCCCCCAGCAGATTGTTGTTTCTGCAAACACAGGGGAATCCTCAGAATCCCTGTTTTCATCCACCCTGCATTTCCTGGCTTTGTGCTCCCAGTTTCTGCGTGTCAGGCTGTTTCACGGGGAAACATGCCCAGGCTTTGGTATAGCGTGGAATATTTAAAGCACTTGGTGAACGTGAACAAGCGAAAACAGTAGTAATAAAATAATAATTAAACCCCTCGGTGGGCAGACCTTGAGCAGCCCCAGTGCCCCGGCCGGTGGCGGAGAGGTGCAGGTCACACCCCACGCTGGGTACAAAGTTCTTAATCAACATTTACACAACCTCTCCTCCGAGCCTCATGTTTCCAGCTTGCTCAGCTCGGGCAGCAGCCGAGGGCGAGGGACTGGCGGCACACAAAGATTAGCTCAGCTCAGCTGCGAGGGAATGTTGGTTTTAATCTTGCCGGTTCCATGCGAAGGCTTTCCCGCTGACACTGCTTTAATTACATGGACGCTTTTGGTTATCAGCACCGCTTCCCCCTCATTCCAACAAGCAGGCTTTCCACGGGGGAGCTGCCAGTTTGCAGTGAAATAACAATTCCCGCAGCACGTTTCACCTTGGAAGTGCCGCGGGAGCACAAGCTCGGTGCGTTGTGCCCCGTGCCGGCATCCCCCGCAGGCGGGGGATGTTACCCGCGTGTGCTGCACGGGAGGTGCTGGGGCACACGATGTCTCGCTCAGGACGCGAGCTCCGGCAGCCCGGAGCGATACGGACATCCCGGGCTCGGTTCAGCTCCGTATTTTTCCCAGAAAATCATCACAAGCAGGAAGTACTATATGTTTGCACCGGGTGTATGCTTGCCGCGGGAAACACAACTCTCAAAACTCCCTCTTATTTTTTAATTCACGTAAAACCTCCCTCAGAAATTGCTCCCTCAAGGGCTTTATCCTTGCTCTAGGCCACCTTTTTGCAGGACTTAAGGGGGGGTTGGATTTTTTGTTACTTTGTTACATTTTGCTGAGACGTTTATTAGTTTTCTCTACATCGCTTGGGTTGCTGTTAGCCCGCGTCACACAGCAGTTATTTCATCTGCCCTTTAAACTGGCAAAGGAGGAGACGATCAAGCTCCCCTTTCTCTTCTTTCCTCTCTGCTTTGACTCTGATACTCCAAACAACGAAATAATCACGTCACCATTTGATGTGACAGGGTCAAACTACGATTTTTGTGCTGTCAAACACCCCGTTCAGCTGCACTGGGGGGTGGATTTTCTCACCTACTGGCGAGATTTAAGAAAATAAAGGAATTAAAAAGCAGTATGTGGGAGAAAACACAACAAAAACGTTTCCCTGGCCTCTTGATGGGAATGAGCACACCAGTAACTGATACTTTGGTATTTCTATTGTACTTGTGGGAGAAAAGCATCGTAGAGAACACTCTCAAGGCTGTGACTTGTGTAAGATTACTGACCTCTTTCTGCAGGAGCCACCCAAATTCTTGCGTTAGTCCTTGAAATCCCCACCTCTCCGGGGTGCCCCTGAGCATGACAGCTTTGTCAGCTGAGTTCTGCCCAACTGGGGCACCCCGGTGTGTCCTGACACCGATTACTAACGCCATCAGGCTCTGAAATTACTTGGGGTTATTTCACTTCACCTCTGAAGAAACCTGACACATCTGGCTCTCGTCCACCCGTTTGTCCCACATTCGTGTAGGGACATGAAGAAGGGCAGGATCTTGGAACTTACTTCCAGGGAGCAAAGAATAAACCTGATAAAACCATCAGGGCAGGTTTGGCAATCAGACTAAAAGTAAGAGAAAGCCCGGCATGAGAGGGCCCTGGGGGGTGAGAGGAGTGATAAGGGAAGTAAAATGAGACACTACCATTTAAAAAAAAGTTTACAAACCTCTTTAAATCAAACAAGGGCCATCTCGAGGGCACTGGAATCTCTCCTCCCGATGGAGCTAGGCTCAGGGTGCTGCTGTTGTGCCACAAGCACAGGCCTGTTTGCTCACAAGCTACCGAGTCTCTTCTCTCCAGGCACATCAGGACTGAAACTCCAAGGAGTTTATCTCACATTGCCAAGGTGCCTCCTAGATAGGAAGCTCTGGCTGGCTCTCCTCCCAGCATCTTTCCAGGGTTAAACTACAAATCCCAATGTGTCTCTCAGACAAACAGTCTCCATGTATTTACGTGGATCAAGTTTTTTACACCTGATTCTGTGTCCTCAAGCAAACAAATCTCTGCTTCAGTAATGTCACCTGAGCTGTGACTCAAGTGTTTTGTATGAGTCTGATGTGTGAAAAAACCACAACCCCTCTGCATCCTCCCCTGGCCTTAACCACCTGGGCTTTAAGTCATTTGTACCTCGGTCATAGACAGAGATTAATCAAAAACCCCGTGGGCAGCAGGGGAGGGGGGGATTCTGCCCTTCTGCTCCGCTCAGCTGAGACCCCACCTGCAGAGCTGCCCCAGCCCTGGGGCCAACAGCAGCAGGACCTGGAGCTGCTGGAGAGAGTCCAGAGGGGGAATGGCTTCCAACTGACAGAGAGTAGGTTTAGATCAGATATCAGGAAGGAATTGTTCCCTGGCAGGGAGGGGAGGCCCTGGCACAGGGTGCCCAGAGCAGCTGTGGCTGCCCCTGGATCCCTGGCAGTGCCCAAGGCCAGGCTGGACGGGGCTTGGAGCAGCCTGGGACAGTGGAAGGTGTCCCTGCCCATGGAATGGGTGAAACTGGATGAGCTTTAAGGTTCCTCCCAACCCAGACCTTTCCGTGATTACCTAAAGCCCCAGGTACTCTAGAATCTTTTCTGTGATTCTGATTTAACTTCAAAACCCCCTCAGAGCAGAGCAGCTCTGCTGAAACGCGGAGCTACTCAGGGGCAGCCTCACGAGCGCCATTCCAGTGTGGAGAGCTCAGCCTCCGCCCCAGCGCGGCCGCAGCGCTGCCGGACCCGCGCCAGGAGGGCACCGGCCGTGCGCGCAGCAGCGGTGCGGGGCGGGCAAACCGCGCTGCTGCTCGTCCCCGCGCCACGCCCGTGCCGNGCGCCGCCGCTCGGCCCCGCCTCCCCCGCCGCGATTGGCCGGGGCGCGCGCGGCGCGCAGCGCGATTGGCGGCGGCGCCGCCCGCCCGCTCTATATAAAGGGAGAAAGGGGGGGGCGTGCCTGCAGTCCGCGGGCGCTGCGGGCCAAGATGGCGGCGGTGCGGGCTGTGTGCGTGATGCGCGGCGACGGGGCTGTGCAGGGCGTCATCCACTTCGAGCAGCAGGTGAGGGCACGATCGGGGCGCTGAGACCCACCCGCGGCGGGTGCGAAGCCCCCCCGGGTCTCCCTCGTCATCCTTCTCCCCGTGGCCGGCGGGGCGGGCTCAGCTCGAGGGTGCTGCGGATCCAAATGGCCGCGGCCCTTTGGGGCTGCGCCGTCCCTTGCGGTCGGCCGAGGAGCCGCGGCCGCGGGGTCACTCGCGCTCCCGTGTGAAAGTACGGGATCTTTCTGGAAGGCCCCATCAGATAACGGGTGCTCCTTGCGGTTAGCGATAAAACAGCGGAGGGAGTGTGTCTGGGGGGGTTAAACGAACACAAACACTCTGGACAGCGTTGTCGTGGCCTCGTGGCGGGGCCTCCAGTGCTTCCCGTCACCTTCGTTTGACACGGAGCCGTGTAATGCCAAAGTCCTTGTGCTAAATCCTCTCCTTTGAAGGGTACTGGGCCGGTGAAAGTCACGGGGAAGATCACTGGATTGGCCGATGGAGAGCACGGCTTCCACGTCCATGAGTTCGGTGACAACACCAATGGTAAGAGGTCCCTCCTGGCCTGCGGGTCACGGCTGGGAAGTGGCTGCTCAGCTCTAAAGAGCCGCTCGTGGCGTTACAGCAGCAGCTTTGGGTCTCACGGCTGCAAATCTGTGCGAGGAAATTGTGACATTTCCTGAGGAATGGCTTCTTGGATAATACTCAGAGCGTGTTGAGGCTGGTGGTCAAGACCTGACATACCAAGCACTCACCTGAACGCTTGGATAACCCAGCATTATGAAATAAATTAAAGCTGCTGAGGGTGGGACTTGCAAGTCTGTAGTAGGTGATTTATCTCCAGGGGATTAGCAGGGCACGGAAGGGGAGTGGTGTGGGAGCAGCAGGTTGATCCTGGGATCGTGCTCTGATGCTGTGCTGTGTTCCAGGGTGCACCAGTGCTGGCCCCCACTTCAACCCGGAGCAGAAGCAGCACGGGGCGCCGAGTGATGCCGAGAGGTGAGTCCAGGGCGTGGACACTCCTGGGTGCTTGGGACGTGCCAGAAAAACTCTGGTAATTCCTGCAGGGTTCCCGAGGTCGCTTAGGTGCACTTCGGTAACTCCAGCTGTTTGTTTCTGTGAGAGCGTGGTGTGAAATGTCCTCCTGGGGCCATGTTCCTGGCTCTGTCATGGCTTGGGAGGAGGGGACGGCAAGGGCCTGATACTCACGCTGGATATGTCTGTTTCAGTGGGATGTGAGACCAGGCTCTTCCCTGGGAGCAGTTCTCACAGCCCAGTTCCCTTGGGTGGGTGCCAGAGGAAGTGCTGTGGCTGTGCGTGCTGGGTGTGGGGAGCGGAGCTGGGAGCAGGGCTCTGGCAGCCTGGCCTTGCACAGGGACCAGCCTGACGTCGGGATCAGCCTTGGAATGCTCACAGTGTGCGTCTGTGAGCGCTCCTCGTGTGGCTGCTGAATCCCACCTGAGCCACAGGCCGGGCGGAGCTGGATGCTGGATGTGGGCCAGCTCCTACATGACACAGCATGAAACGTGTGTCGGGGCCCTGGCAGCCGCTGCTCGGGGCTAAAGGTTGGGATTGCACGGACATTGTGGCTTCTGGAGGCTTGGCAGATCCTGCTCCTGGTGCATCCTGCCTGCTCGGGTGGCTGTGGGCAGGGGAATTCCTTAGGAGAGGTGCAAGAAGTGGAGTATGCTTTTATCAGCATACAGAAACAATTGGACTGAAGCTTCCTGCAAGCTTAAACAAATTCTTCAAGGGAAAGCTGCCATTAGCCCAGCTTTATAGGACTTGGTTAAAAACAAGGAATTTGTGCAGTGTAAGACACTGGTGGTCAGCCCTGGGCTGGCTGAGCTGGTCACCCGGCAGGGATGTGTCAGTATTCCAGGTTCTGGATCTGGATAGAGGAGCCTGACAGAACTGCATCAGCTGCATTTTGAGTGAGTGCTGTGCTTGGGGCAGGTGTGCAGGACACAGCACATTGGAATGTCCACAAGTCCTGTGAAAACTCCACTGCTGGAGGCTCAGTTCTCCAGGGAAGCCTTAGCAGAGATGTAGCTCTGATAGAAGCTGTGTGGGAGAGCCAGATGCCAAGTGATGGGGCAATGCCAAACTGGAATAATCATCCCTGGTACTGGCTGGAACCGAGCAGTTCCTGCATTGCCTTCGACCTGCTGCCTGACAAACTGCTTTTCCTAATCCTCCTTAAACCAAAAGCCTGCAGCTGCCTGTGGAATAGCTGAGCTGTCATGGACAGCAAAAGCTCTGAGAACACTACCAAGTCTGCAGGAAAGGTTGTTCCACTGGATTTGGGGGCCTTTGTTATGTTGTAACATGAAGTCCCAGCCTTCCCTTGGAAGAGCTTTCAGTCCAGGCCACTCTTCCGAGTTTCCTGTGTTTTTGTGCAGGCACGTGGGAGACCTGGGCAATGTGACTGCCAAAGGAGGCGTGGCCGAAGTGGAGATCCAGGATTCCGTCATTTCCCTCTCTGGACCACACAGCATCATCGGCCGTACCATGGTGGTGAGTGGCCAGGGGCCTTGGGAAATTCCAGAGCAGGGAGAGGGGATTTGCTATTGCAAATCTGGGGATGCACAGAGATCCCTATGTGTCTTAGCGTGGCACTGCACTGCCATGAATCCTAATTCCCTGCAAGCCTTCTGGAGATGTCCCTCTCTGACTCTGCTCCTTCCCACTGTGGGTGCCTGAACTGCCCTGGAGCTGCAGTTCTGGGAGGCAGCTCCCATCTTAGATGGGTCCAGCTGGAAGCTTTTAGCACAGATAGCAGCCTGGTATTGTGTAGTCAGTGGCGGTGCTGCTGCTAGCAGGAGCAGTGATGGCTGGATCCACGGGAACAGCACTAAAGGTCCCTTCAATTCCCTTCCAGGTGCACGAGAAGCGGGATGACCTGGGCAGAGGGGGAGACAACGAGAGCAAGTTAACTGGAAACGCAGGACCCCGCTTGGCCTGCGGAGTGATTGGGATTGCCAAGAGCTAAGCGTGGCACCTGCAGTGCTCTTCCATTGCTGCTCTTGCCCTTCCTCGTGCAAGCTCAAGATTTGTCATTAATCTCCTGCCTCTCTGCATCCCGAGCTGCGCTCACACGCTGGAGACTGACCGAGTTTTGTATGATGTACATTCAATTAAAGTGTCCCTGATGGAACGGCTCTGTGGTCTCTGCTCACGCTCCTGCTGCCGCCATTCCGTGTCACGTCCCTGCTGCCTGAGGGAAGATGTGAGTAGTGCTCCTGTCCCAGACCCTGGATGAGCCCCACACGCTCTGGCAAAGAGCAGCAGTCCCTGGGTGTGTCAGGGCTTCCTCCTGGGGACGGTGCAGCATCTGTAGGCTTCAAACTTGTGTAATAAATGTTCTGGGCAGATACTCCTGGGTCTGGCTGTCTGTGACCAGGGAACCACCCCAAACCTGCCCCTGCTGGGAAGGGGCCTGGGCTTCAGCAGGGGGGTGGTTGAATTGCATATGCAGCAAGTTGTTCAGACACTGTGTGCCAGTGCCAGCCTCCATCCTGTTCTGGTGTGTCCTCCTGAAACAGATTTCAGGGTCTCTCTTAATGGAGGAAATGAGTCATTTTAATGAGGACTTGTATCCATGTTCCTTTCTTCTGTACTTAGGGATATCCATGGAAGTAGCAGGCTGTAGTTCTAGGTAACCCCCTTGCACTGAGGCACCTTACTGCGGGAACTGGGTAGTAGAGCAGGAATACTGTAACAATACTTTGAACTTACATTCCCTGCTGCTGCCAGAGCACTGTGTGTCTTCACCTCCCTGTGCCTCTTCCAGAGGGTTGGCACTGCTGCTGCTGTGAGGGTTATGCACAGGCACTGCTGCAGAAGGTGCTAAGGAATTGTTCCGGACTTTTCCAGGCTCTGCTTTCAAGTCCCTACTGAGGCAGAGAATAGGGGTGGGATTTGTGTGAACAGAGCAGCCTCGTGTCTTGCTCTTGTCTCCAGCTCTTTAAGGAGGTGTTCTCCGTGATATAAACCATCCATCCTTACAAAGCTGGAGCAGCTTTTCCCGAGGCTCAAATCTCACTCTGTGGGACAAGGGGATGTCCTGTGGGCCCGGCAGGAAACCACCCGTGAGGAGGACACGAGTTTTAACACATGGAAGTTGAGTTCACTACAATCTGTAAACAGGTTCTTTCTCTCTTTATTCTGCTATTGCAAGAACATAAAAATAGATGTCCTCTCCCCACTCCAGAGCTCCACAGTGGCTCTCCCACCCTCTCCCTCCCCCAGAGACAATTCCCTCTGCCGCAGGGCAGCTGTGAAAAAGGACTGATGTAAGGAAGCAGCTGCCCTTTCCTTGGGGCAAAATCCCCAGCTTTAAAGGCAGAACACACCTATAGCAAGGAGAAAAAAAACATTGAATATGCACAGGATTCATACAGGTTTGCCCCGGCGCTGCTGGAGTTACGGGAGCTCTGAGCCACGTGTGGCAGCCAGGACTTCCCAGAGTGTCCCTGCCGCGGGGATCGGCCACGGAGAAACCGCACCTGCCCTCGTCACAGCTGACAGAACACAGAAGTGGCTCTGGAGAGGAGGTGGCACAATGCCAGGAACACCAGGAGCTGCCCTCTGTCCCCAGCCCGGGGGGGGCACAACCTACCTCTGGCAGGGTGAGGAGGGGCCGGCGTTCCCACAGGAGCAGCCCCATCTCCATGGAGGAAGGGCCAAGTCCTTGTCCTTGTCCCAGCCTCGCCTCGAGAGCCAGGCTGGAATTTTGGTGCTTGCGAGGTCTCACCTCCCAACAAGTACAAAAGCTGCGGAGCGGGCGCTGTCCAGCCCAGCACACGCTTTGTAACATCAGAGCAGACGGTCAGTGCCCGGAGGTGTCACTTCTTAAAAAAAGGCAAATTAAGGGCAACAGGAACCACAGAACCAATTGAGGGGGGGAGGAAAAAAAAAAATAAAGCAAAGAATGGAGTGCATTGCAAACACTAAAACAGTTAACTCTGCAATTAACATCTTAAAACTAACTTTTACCCGGGGTGGTCAAGTAGCTCATTAAAATGCAGCAATCTAAAACTCCAGAGGACTGTTACAAATAAAAATTCACTTCTGTGAATCGCTACACAAACAGATGGATTTCCTTTAACAAACAGAACCAAACCAGTCTAATTTAGACTCCAGTACAGCATTAACAGTTCCAACTTTAGGCTGTTGAACACTCCTTTTCCACTTCAGTGCAGCGTAGGAAGAATAGCACACGTTAAAAGTTTGTTACGAAAATAGAGTTTATTAAAAACACATCCCTATTGTTTTGAGGAGCTTTCACCGTTACCTTTTCTTAAATTAAAAAAAAAATAGAAAGCACTTCTACTTCTGATTCGTAAACTTTTTAAAGTCAAAACTTTAAAAAAGTTACAGCAAAAATGGGTAATATTTTAATCATCTCTTCAGTATTTTATGTTATGTTGTGGCTATTTTAAATAGAAGGGAAGCAATCAAATTGCTCACAGTGCCCCGGCGTCGGGGGCGCAGGGGCGGAAGCGGATTTACAGCACTGTACAACTAAAGCTCGACACTCCAAGCCGGGCTGCGGCCCTAGCGCGGCGCCTCTGCCACGGAGCCCGTGTCCTTGTCCGCCTGTTCCAGGGATGAGGTAGCCTCGGGCGCCGACTCTGGCGCAGGTTTCGCACCCGCGGGTTCAGCGTCTCCCGCACCGAGTTCTGAAACAAGTTCCGCGCCCTCCGTTTTGCTGCCGTGGGGCTCGTGGTTTTTGTCGCCTTCCGCCCTGTCTGTCACCTCCGGCTTTTCCTTGCCGCGGGTTTCTTCCTTGTCTCTACGAGACTCCCGATCCCTGGAATCCCTCTCCCTGTCTCGGTGGCCGCTGGAGCGCCTGTTCCTGTCCTCCGAGTCCCTGTGCCTGTCGCGCTCGGGGCTGCGGCGTCCCCAGTCTCGCCTGTCGCGGCCGCCCAGCCGCTCGTGCTCCCGGTCGTCGCGGCCGCCGTAGCGCTCCCGGTCGTTCTCTACCCGGTTCCCGAAGGATCTCCTCCCGAACCGCTCCTGGTCTCTGTTGGGCGTGAACTGCCTGTCGTTCCTGAACTGCCGCCCGTCCCTGTTCTCCTCGGGGCCGCCGGGCCCGCCGCTGCCCGGGCCGCCCCCGGGNCCCTCGGGGCCGCCGGGCCCGCCGCTGCCCGGGCCGCCCCCGGGCCGCACGAAGTGGCCGGGCGGAGGGAAGGGGGTTTTCATTCCGTGCGGGGGAGGCATCCCGAAGCCGCCGGGGCCCGGCGGGGGTCCTCTGTGCATCATGTGCGGGGGCATGTGGCGCGGGGGCATCATCGGGAAGCGCGGCAGCGGCGGCGGCGGCGGC